>PVKP010039125.1:0-12232 GCA_004027715.1 Plecturocebus donacophilus
AAAAAAAAAAAAAAAAAAAAAAAAATTGCTTACTGCGGCCGAGTGTGGTGTCTCACGCCCGTAATCCCAGCACTTTGGGAAGTCAAGGTGGGTGGATCACTTGAGGTCACGAGTTCAAGACTAGCCTGGCCAACGTGACGAAACTCCATTTCTACTAAAAATACAAAAATTAGCTAGGCATGGTGGCAGGCGGCTGTAATTGCAGCTGCTTTGGAGGCTGAGGCACAAGAATCACTTGAACCCCCGAGAGGGGGAGGTTGCAGTTGCACCACTGCACTCCAGCCTATGTAACAGAGCCGGACTCCGTCTCAAAAAAAAAAAAAAATGCTAGTTGCTATAGCTTCTTTATTATTTTTTGTTTCTTCTAATTTTTTTTTTTTTTTTTGAGACGGAGTCTCACTTTTTGCCCAGGCTGGAGTGCAGTAGTGCAGTCTCCATTCACTGCAACCTCCACCTCATGGGTTCAAGTGATTCTCCTGCCTCAGCTGGTCTCGAACTCCTGACCTCAGGTGATCTGCCCACCTCGGCCTCCCAAAGCGCTGGGAGTACAGGCATGAGCCACTGCACCTGGCCATCTTGTACTCTTTTTAACGTGGATACCAGAAAATTTCACATTACATATGTGGCTTATGTTATATTGTATTGAATATTGCTGGTCTAGAACTTGTTTTTAGTAAGGATCATACATGCATCTCCATGGCCTCAGGTTTTCATTCTCCCAATCCCTTTGTTTTCATATCACTTCTGCTTTGGGAATGTTATGTGCTGTAAGCTTCAGAATTTTTAAAATTTAACTGCCTGTGCCAGGCACGGTTGCTCATGTGTGTAATCCCAGCGTTTTGGGAGACCAAAGTGGGCAGATCACTGGAGGTCAGGAGTTCAAGACCACCTTGTTCAACATAGCAAAACCTTGTCTCTACTACAGAAAAATTATCCAGATGTGGTGGTGGGCGCCTGTAATCCCAGTTACTCGGGAGGCTGAGGCAGGAGAATTGTTTGAACTCAAGAGGCAGAGGTTGCAGTGAGCAGAGATTGTGCCACTGCGCTCCAGCCTGGGTGACGCAGCAAGACTCCATCTCAAAAAAATTAAAAATTAAAAAAAAAAATTTAACTGCCTAGAAGGTAGAAATTGTGTTTATTTCTTAGGCCTTTGAATAATAGGGGATATTAATTATGAAAAAATAATGACAACTGTTAAGCTTTTAAAGTATCATTTCCAACAAATTAGGAAGAACTGAATTTCAGATGGAGTCTTGCTCTGTCCCCAGGCTGGAGTACAATGACGCTATCTGGGTTCACTGCAACCTCCACCTCCCAGGTTCAAGTGGTTCTCCTGCCTCAGCCTCCTGAGTAGCTGGGATTACAGGCACTTGCCACCAAGCCTGGCTAATTTTTGTATTTTTTAGTAGAGATGGAGTTTTGCCCAATCTGAGGTGGAGGAACTTCTGACCTCAGGTGATCCACCTGCTTTGACCTCCCAAAGTGTTGAGATTACAGGTGTGAACCACTGTGCCCTGCCTAAATTTCACTTTTATGTGCATGATAGTGTAGTGATGAGCAGGGCTTCTAAAATAGTTATGGCTTGACAAGGAAACAAATTAATAATTTTTTTATATTAATGAGAATTACTTATAACTTTAGGGGGCATTTAGAATTTGTCTTATTTGAAATTCGGATTTAAATTTTATTTTAGAGCACATTTTTTATAATAAATAGAAGTGAGGCTAAGATGGTTATTCTTTTAAAAAAATGCAGTATTTGCTCTGGGTTAAAATTTTCTGCTCCAACATCATTATCAAGAGTCAGCGTGTTAGAGTGGTAAATTCAGCATTTACTGTGTGGCAGGCATTGTTCTATATACTGTATTCGTTAAATTCACCAGTGAACGCTATGAGGAACTATCTTATCCTTAGATCATAGAGGATGAAACTGGAGTACAAAGTGTTAATTAACTTGTTCATAGCTAGTAAGTTTTAAACAGGTTAAACAACAATATACTTTGTATTTAGTCCTTATATGATAAAATCTTCCAGTGTTTAGTTTTTCCCACTAGAATGTCAGCTCCAAGTGGGCCTTAGGTTTTGTTCACTAACATTTGAGATAGCATATAAAGACCCTAGTCATTATTTGAAATAATTTTTATAGTGATGTTGGTAACAATGAGAATATCATTTTACTGAGAGATGTGGCCTTGGAAATGTATTAGAACTGCTTTGAGTTCTTTGCTATTGGTTGTTGACAATAATGTTCTCTTTTTTAACCTCATTCAGATTACCTTCAACATTATGTGCTATTATGCATACTTGATGTGTATCTTAAAATTACCAACTTCTATAGCTTCTTTCTTTTTTTTTATTTTTATTTTTTTAATTTTTGTGACAGAGTCTTGCTTTGTAGCGTAGGCTGAAGTGCCGCAACCTCTGTCTCCTGGGTTCAAGCAATTCTTATGCTTCAGCCTCCTGAGTAGCTGGAATTACAGACATTTGCTACCATGCCCAGCTAATTTTTATATTTTTAGTAGAGACAGGGTTTCGCCATGTTGGCCAGGCTGGTCTCAAATTTCTTGCCTCAAATGATTCACCTGCCTTGGCCTCCCAAGCGCTGGAATTACAGGGGTGAGACACCCTGCCCGGCCTAGCTGCTATAGCTTCTATGTATCTCTATTCCTTTCATGCATTAGGATTGCCTTGAAGCCCCAAGGGAACATCAGAAAAAAACAAGACTACCAGAGGTCCCACTGTATGTTTAGCTGAGTTGGGAGAAGAAAGTTTATAAAAGCAATCTTTCAGCTGTCCTCTTGAAAGATTTACAGTGGTAACAACACAATTCTTCAGAATTTCACCCAAAAGCTTCAGCTGTCTTGGTTGTTGTCATTAAAATGAATAACACATTATTTTGTTATTTATGTTTAGATACTACATTTTATTCTTAGACTATAGAAACACAATTGTGAATTAATTTTATAAAATAGAGCTTTAAAATTAAAGGTTTTTTTTTTTGTTTTTGTTTTTTTAAGACAGAATCTCACTCTATTTCCAAGGCTGGAGTGCGGTAGCGCAATCTCGACTCATTGCAACCTCTGCCTCCCAAGTTCAAGCGATTCTCCTGCTTCAGCCTCCTGAGTAGCTGGAACTACAGGTGTCTATCACCACACCCAGCTAATTTTTGTATTTTTAGTAGAGATGGGGTTTCATCATGTTGGTCAGGCTGATCTCGAACTCCTGACCTCAAGTGATTCGCCAGCCTCAGCCTCCCAAAGTGCTGGGATTACTGTCGTTAGCCACTGCACCCAGCCAAATTAAAGGTTTTATAGTTAATGTTGTTTGGGAAAGGGGAACTATGCTGCTTATTTCTACCCAAGAAACTTAATTCTGAAAGTATTCTCATTTTATAGGGATAAAATTGAGAATTAGGTATTAAGTGATATACCTGAATGAATACCACAAGTAAGTGACAGAACTAGGATTCAGCACATGTATGTCTTACTCCAAAGGGCATGCCTTTTGTAATACTGTCATCTTTCATCATTCTCCATGTCTTGCTTACACTTCCTAACTCTTAAAGTGAGACTTTAAGTTCGTTTTTGGGAGCAGTGGGATTGGAGTTTTAGATTGTGAAATAATTGGATGTTTGAATTAAACTGTAGTGGTATAAAGAATAGTAGTTGCTTGATGGAAAATTGAGCTGTGAAAAATTTTTGGCTTAACTTTCTGTTTCCTACTCTAAACCCTATAGAATGCTTTTTTTTTTTTTTTTGTCTTTTTGAAACAATCTTGCTCTGTTGCCCAGGCTGAAGAGCAGTGGCAAAATCTTGGCTCACTCCAACCTCCACTCCCTGGGTTCAAACGATTCTTGTGATCCTAGCTCTTTGGGAGGGTGAGGTGGGCGGATCATGAGGTCAGGAGTTCCAAACCAGCCTGGTCAACATGGTGAAACCCTGCTCTATTAGAAATACAAAAATTAGCCAGGCATGGTGGCACAGTCCTGTAATCTCAGCTACTTGGGAGGCTGAGGCAGGAGAATCGCTTGAACCTGGGAGGCAGAGGTTGCAGTGAGCCAAGATAGCACCATTGCACTCCAGCCTGGATGACAAGAGCAAGACTCCGTCTCAAAAAAAAACAACAAAAAAAGAAGATAGAACTTGTACTTTAGGAATTTTGGTTTAAAAAATTGAAAGAGGATTTACTGAATTTTTAACATAGGTTTGAGAACCTAAGTGCAGAGCTCATTTGCAGGCAGGCACTTAAAAATGTTAATGTGAATCTCACTGGATGGTTTTCTGAATCATTTAATGTTATCGTGGCTCTGAGAATGGACTGTTCATAAGATTAAGAGACTCAGTAATGCTATATAGATAGGAAAGTACTTGGAGTAGTATAAAGTGCAAAATAAGTCAGTGTAGATAAATTTAAAGTAGGAGCCTGGGTTTTAGAAGTAAGTAGTTGCCATTTTAGTAAACTAAGCAGAAAAACAAAGAAGGCCTTAGATTCTTTTGAGGCATTTAGGCCTCTGGAATTTTCATGGAAAGGAAAATCAGTTAGATGGCTAGAGCTTTCCCATTCTGGTGGATGGTGTACTATTTCAGTCAGTTAAACTAAACATCTAGAGTTGTTATTGTTAGTTCAAGTGAGAGTTTATGACCTAAATGACTTTTAATGACCCTGAATTTTCTGTTTATATGAGCAGAACTCATGTATCCTGGGGGGGATAGTGCAGAATATAGTATCTTAGCGTTGCTCTATGGATGATTAGATTTATCACTTTGGACCAATTCCATACATGGAATTGGCAAACATAAAATAGGTTTTATACTGTTTTTCTCTAATAATATTCCTAGAAAGTCAAGAAGCCATTGTATTGTTGTTCAAAGTGGTGTTACTTCATTTAAAGCATTGAAGTTAAAATTTCTCAGTTTGTTTTAAATATTCTTAAAACTGGCTAATTAAGTCCTAGAAAAACCCAGACTTATTTTACTAGAGCAAATAATCAAGCTTATGAAAGAGGGAATGAAATTTTTTATAGATAAATACATTAGACGTTTTTCTTGCTGACATAACTAACATGTGTTTTCTGTTTATTTTTAAGACGAGCAAAAATCAAATTAAAGTAGATCTTGTAGATGAGAATTTTACAGAATTAAGAGGAGAAATAGCAGGACCTCCAGACACACCATATGAAGGCAAGTACTTTTTTCTGTATCAAAATATTGTGCATATTAGAACTTGTCTGAAACATTAAATCAAAATAATCTTAAACATCTATAAATTATATGGAGGGTAACTTCATTTCGCTTAGATATATAGCAATTTTAAAAATATTAAATTTAGATACTTAATATAGACTGGTGTTTCTTACTGAATTTTAGCTAATTTTTTTCTTTCCACAAAACAGTTTTAGCAGAGCTTTGTTACAGGTATTATAGGTTAGAATTTAATAGAATAAAACATCTGGCATGTTAAACCTCTAAATTATATGGACTATAGACCCTCAGTTACTCTTCATATGGTAACTAAAACGGACCTTGCCTTAAATATCTCACTGGTAAATGTTGCTTTTGTTTTTAAAGTTCTTTTTGTCATTTAGCATTTCATTCACTCATATGTCTTCATACAGGCTATAGTCCAAATGTTTATTTTCTTTATTCAGGAAAGCTTTTAGTGATCATTTCAAGACATATAGAAAGGAGGTGGCTTTGCTGAACTTGGTGTTCACAGATTAAGTCTGTAGCTACTTTAGACCATTGGGTGGTAAGATACAGAAACAAGCCTTATAGCATTTTACTTCCTCATGAGATGAGTCCTCATTAATTAATATTGTAAATTTAGGTTATATAGCAAATAACCAAGGCTCTTGCATTAATAGGTATTCAAATGTTTGTTTACTAGAAAACATAACAACATGGTAATTCCTAATTGTATAATCTTTACATGTGTTTCCTCATTTAATCCTTTCAGCAAATCTTATGAGGTAGATACAGAGATTGCTGTTTCATAGATGAAGAAACAAGCTCAATGAAGTAACTCATCTAAGGTCAAACATCTAAGTAGCACGGCTAACAGCCTTTGCCTTCAAAGCCTGTGCTTTTTTTTTGAGATGCAGTTTTGCCCTTGTTGCCCAGGCTGGAGTGCAGTGGTGAGATCTCAGCTCACCGCAACCTCCTCTTCCTGGGTTCAAGTGATTCTCCTGCCTCAGCCTTCCAGGTAGCTGAAATTACAGGCATGTATCACCATGCCTGGCTAATTTTGTATTTTTAGTAGAAACGAGGTTTCTCCATGTTGGTCAGGCCAGTCTGGACTCCTGACCTCAGGTGAGCCATCTGCCTCAGCCTCCCAAAGTGCTGGGAATACAGGTGTGAGGCACTATGCCTGGCCAAAGCCTGTGCTTTTAATCACTTCATGTAAGTCAGAATTGACTTAATATTGGAAGTGGTGGCAATGTCTATTTTGTTTTCTTTTGTTATCTGTTTTTTTAGATGCAAAGTTTTACTGTTACCCAGGCTGCAGCGCAGTGGCATGGTCATAGCTCATTATAAATTTGAATTCCTGGGCTCAAGTAATCCTCCAGCTTTCTCAGTAGGTAGTGCTACAGGTGCATGCCACCACATCCAGTTAAATACTTTGTGTGTGTTTTTTTGTTGTTCATTTTTTGTTTTTTGAAACAGAGTCTCTCTCTCGCCCAAACTGGAGTACAGTGCACAGTCTTGGCTCACTGCAGCCTCTGCCTCCCAGGATCAAGTGATTCTACTGCTTCAGCCTCCCGAGTAGCTGGGATTACAAGCGCATATCACCACGCCGGCTAATTTTTGTATATTTAGTAGAGATGGGGTTTCACCATGTTGGTCAGGCTGGTCTTGAACTCCTGACCTCAGGTGATCCCCCTGCCTCAGCCTCCCAAAGTGCTAAAAATCTAATATTCTTGAATATTTTTCTGTTTTTAATCCAGATTTTTAAAGACCCTAAAATGTCTTTAGCATATTATGCCAATTTTATTCGTTCCCCCCTTTTTTTCCTGAGACGAAGTCTGTCTTATTCTGTTGCCCAGGCAACCTTTGCCTCCCGTTCAAGCGATTCTCCTGCCTCAGCCTCCTGAGTAGCTGAGATTACAGGCACCTAACACCACGATCAGCTAATTTTTGTGTTTTAGTAGAGACAGGGTTTTACCATATTGGCCAGTCTGATCTGGAACTCTGACCTTGTGATCCACCCACCTTGGTTTCCCAAAATGTTGGGATTACAGGTGTGAGCCACCACGCCTGGCCCATTTTTTCTTTTTTTATTGGAGAGATGGCATCTTGCTATTTTATCCAGGCTGGTCTCAAACTCCTGGATTCAAGCAATCCTCTTGCCTTGGTGTCCCAAAGTGTTGGGATTCTAGGCATGAGCCACTGGACCCAACCTTGTCCCAATTCTTAAGTTTATAAAATTCTGTTTTTTGTTTTATAGTTTATATGAACCATTTCTAGATATCATTTAATTTTTTATAGTGTTTATTGAGTGCTTCCTATCTGCCTAGCTTGGTCTGGCTGTTTTCATGGATGCTATTTCATTTAGTCCTTTTCACAGTCATTACATGTAGAGGAGACCTTTACTTAAACTTAGAAAAACCAGGTGCTTATCCTAATAGCAGATTTTTTTTGCTGAGATGGTGTCTCACTCTTGTCACCCAAGCTGGAATGCAGTGGCGCGATCCTGGCTCACTGCAACCTCCACATCCCGAGTTAAAGCAATTCTCCTGCCTCAGCCTCCCGAGTAGTTGGAATTACCGGCGCCCGCAACCACGCCTGGCTAAATTTTGTATTTTTAGTAGAGATGGCATTTGGCTGTGTTGGCCAGGCTGGTGACAAACTCCTGATGTCAGGTGATCCGCCCTTGTAGGCCTCCCAAAGTACTGGGATTACAGACGTGAGCCACTGAACCCAGCCACAGATTTTTTTTTTTTTTTTTTTGTATAGATGGGGTTTCACCATGTTGGCCAGGGTGGTCTTGAACTCCTGACCTCAGGCAGTCCGTCCGCCTCGGCCTACCAAAGTGCTGGAATTATAGGCATGAACCACCATGCCCAGCCATTTTTTATTTTTATTTTTTGGCAGATGTTTTTATATAATAGTATACTGGCTTCTTTTTGATGTCAGGCCTTAAAGTAATTCTTGAAATTTTTTTTTTAGGTTGTTTTGAAGTATTTTTGGAAGATAGTAGGGCAATGACATTACTCTAGAGGTCAGCCAGCAAAGTTTTAAATTTTTTAATTGATTTTTATAAACAGGGCACTTTCTGAGCTAAATTATGTAGGTAGAAGCAATATTTAATACATGATTTTTTAAAAATTGGATAATGTATACTTACAGAAGAATTTTTTTTTCTTTTTCTTTTTTTTTTCGGGTGTCTTGCATTGGAAACTTACAGAACAATTAAGATATATTCTTTATTGATTTGAAACAAGTTTGGTCATTTTTTTTTTTCTTTTTCCTCAATACTGAGAATCAGGCCAAAAGTTTGGTAACTAAAAAGTGCTTATTTCTGGCTAGGTGTGGTGGCTCATGCCTGTAATCCCAGCACTTTGGGAGGCCAAGGCAGGTGATTCACAAGGTCAGGAGTTCAAGACCAGCCTGACCAACATGGTGAAACCCTGTTTCTACTAAAAATACAAAATTTAGCTGGGTGTGGTGATAAGCACCTGTAGTTCCAGCTACTCAGGAGGCTGAGGCAGGAGAATCACTTGAACCCTGGAGGTGGAGGTTGCAGTGAGCCAAGATTGCTCCACTGTGCTCCAACCTGAGCAACAGAGGGAAACTCCCTCTCAAAAAAAAAAAAAAAGTGCGTATTTCAGCTGCTGCTGCTAAATGAGACAATATTTTCATAAGATTAGATTTAATATACTTTTTGGCATATATTTGAGATAGAGTGACTTGAATTCTATTATTTTTTATAAACCTGTTAAGAGAAGTTACTCATTTTATTAAGGAAAAGCACCAAGGGCATAAACTTTAATGCTTTTTCTTTGAAATATGATAGGTAAAATATTTAAATATTTATTGCAAGGATGTTGCAATTTTTTGAGTTTTTAGAAATCTAAAAGGCTAAGTCAAAAGTTTACATTTGGAATGTTAAGCCGTTTATAACTGTTACTAAGTAATGAGGCAGCTGTTTTTTTTAGTATTAAAAGAATCCGATTGTGAAGTAGAATACTTATAAGAAAATCCCATATTGTGCATGTTACTTAACTCAATTTTCTTAACTTCTTTTACCTTAGTAATTCAGTGACAAAGGAACAGTTTAGTTCTTGAGCTTTTCTTCCTAAAGTTCTTCTAGTCATTGTTGACAGTTTAAAAATTCTCATTTCTCATCTCATCCTCTTTGGGTTAAGTTAAATTAAAGTTCATTAATTTTTTTTTTTTTTTTTAAACGGAGTCTCATTCCATCGCCAGGTGCCAGGCTGGAGTGCAGTGGCGCGATCTCAGCTCACCGCAACCTCTGCTTCCCGGGTTCAAGCAGTTCTCCTGCCTCAGTCTCCCTAGTAGCTGGGACTACAGGCGCGCGCCACCACACCTAGCTAATTTTTGTATTTTTAGTAGAGACGGTGTTTCATCATGTTGGCCAGGATGCTCTTGATCTCTTGACCTCGTGATCCGCCCACCTCGGCATCCCAAAGTGCTGGGATTACAGGCATGAGCCACCACGCCTGGCCAAGATCGTTAATTTTTAATATTAAAAGCTATTCTTCAAAAGTTAATGTTTTATAGTAAAAGCCATTATAATATGAATAATGGAGTTATCATAAATTAATGTTAGTGTTTTTAATTGTATTACCCTGATCAAATAATGCTGTGATTAATGCTAAGTGATTATATATTGAAAGTTGTCAGAGCGTAACAAATGGGATAGTTATAAGATTTTGGAGACTGGAGTCCAGCATTATTTATATAATATCTTTCAGCTCTAACATTGCTCCTAAGAGATTATTTTGGCCATTCAAGAACAACTTTGTATGATGGGTTATAGAGATGGTAATGTCGAGTTTAACCAGAAAAAAAAAATTATTCTTAGGAAGGAAAAAGAAAAGCCCATGTAGTGCTGAAGCCAAATTTATTATAACTATATTTGAAGCTAGCATTTATAATTCAGGGTATTGACAGTTTCTTCAGGTACCTTTCTTTTACCTGTCCTTTTTTTCTTTCCGCTACTTTCCTTTAAATTTCAGTATTATTATACGTTCTGTGATTGAGGCATTTAGTTCAACTCATGCATTAGTCAGTATGGGATTCTATTAAAAAGAACTAGTAGCCAAGAGAGTTGGCTCACGCCTGTAATCCCAGCACTTAGGGAGGCCGAGCCGGCTGGATCATTTGAGGTCAGGAGTTCAAGAACAGCTTAGCCAAAATGGTGAGACCCCATCTCTACTAAAAAAATACAAAAATTAGCTGGGCTGGTGGTGTGTGCCTTTAGTCTCAGCTACTCAGGAGGCTGAGGTAGGAGAATCACTTGAACCAGGAGGTGGAGGTTGTAGTGAGCCAAGATTGCACCACTGCACTCTAGCCTGGGCAAGTGATTCTCCATATCAAAAATATATATATATTAGCAGGAAGAGGTCAGGTGTGATGGCTCATGCCTGTAATCTCAGCACTTTGGGAGCCTGAGGCAGGCACATCACCTGAGGCAGGAGTTCAAGACCAGCCTGACCAACATGGTGAAACCACATCTCTACTAAAAATACAAAAATTGGCTGGACTCAGTGGCTCATGCCTGTAATCCTAGCACTTGGGGAGGCCAGGGCGGGGGAATCACCTGAGGTCAGGAGTTCGAGACCGGTCTGGCCAACAGGGTGAAACCTGGTGTCTACTAAAATTACAAAGATTAGCTGGGGATGGTGTCAGGCGCCTATAATCCCAGCTACTTGGGAGGCTGAGGCAGGAGAACTGCTTGAACCCAGGAGGTACAGGTTGCAATGAGCCAGGTTAGTGCCATTGCATTCCAGCATGGGTGACAAGCAAGATTCAGTCTCAAAAAACTAAAGCTGGACGTGGGGGTGGCGGGCACCTGTAATCCTAGCTATTCAGGAGACTGAGGCACAAAAATCACTGGACCCTGGAAGGTGGAGGTTTCAGTGAGCCAAGATCTTGCCACTGCACTCCATCCTGGGCAACAGAGCGAGACCCTGTCTCAAAAAAAAAAAAAAGAGAGAAGGATTAGAACCAAAAAGGGCTTGAAGAAAATAGTACCACTTTTTTTTCACCTCAAATTCAGTTATCCATCCATTCATAACAATGGAGAAGTGAGGAGGTATATTTGACAGTCTAGAATGTACTGAAGAAAGTCTCCTGTTTGACTTTTTAGAGAGCTGAGTGTATAGAATTTTGAAGATAATAATGTTCCTAACACAATTTTTTATTTTACTTTTTATTACAAGAAGTTTCAGATACATAAAAAAGAAGAAGAATATAATGAAACCTGTTCAGCCAGCTTTAATAACTATCAGCTCATGGCCATCTTTGATCTAATCTATTCTTTGATTATCTTGAAACAAAATCTCATCGTCTTATATATGAATATTTCAATAGCACAGTTTTATTGACTATATTTTATAATATTCCATGTTATTAATAATTTGTCATAAAGTCTTAGAAGGTACATCAGAGTTAGGAGTTGAATCTAGCCTCTCATCCAGTGCAAGACTTCTCTGTTCAGAGTTTCTTTTCTTTCTTTCTTTTTTTTTTTGTTTTGTTTTGTTGAGACAGATTCTTGCTCTGTCACCTAGGCTGGAGTGCAGTGGCGCAGTCTTGGCTCACTGCATTATCCACCTCCTGGGTTCGAGCGATTCTTATGCCTCAGCCTCCCAAGTAGCTGGGATTACAGACGTGCCACAGCACCTGGCTAATTTTTGTATTTTTAGTAGAGATGGATTTTGCCATGTTTGCCAGGCTGGTCTCGAACTCCTGGCCTCAAGTGATGGGCCCACCTCAGCCTCCCAAAGTGCTAGGATTACAGGCATGAGCCATTGTGCCCAGCCTAGTTTCTTAAGAGGCAGTTATCCTCTCCTTGAGTACCCCAGCTGTGAGAAACTAGATAAGCTTTTAAAAAATGCTTCTTTAGCTGCTAGTTGCTCAAGATAACTTCAAAACAAAACAAAAAGGTGCCATCTATTTGTATATTACCATTAGAAAAGCTCCTTGGTAAAATTTTACATTTTATATACCCATTTAAAGAAATAGCTTTTTGTCTTTTTATCTATCTCTCAA
>PVKP010039126.1:0-20383 GCA_004027715.1 Plecturocebus donacophilus
ATATGTATATACATATATATACACATACATATATGTATACATATACATATATATACACACATATATATACATATATATACACATATATATACACACATATATATATACATATATATATATACACATACATATATATATACACACACACACACACACACACACATACACACACATCCCACATTTTCTTTATCTACCCATTGACTGATGGGCATTTGGGCTGGTTCCATATTTTAGCAATTGTAAATTGTGCTGCAATAAATATGCATGTGCAAGCATCTTTTTAATATAATGACTTATTTTCCTCTGGGTAAATACCCAGTAGGTACAGAATCACAGAATGGATGAGAATTCACCAACCAGCTGCTGTCTTCAAGAGACTCATCTAACACATAAGGACTCACATAAACTTAAGGTAAAGGGGTGGAAAAAGATATTTCATGCAAATGGTCATCAAAAGTGAGCACAAGTAGCTATTCTTAGACAAAACAAACTTTAAAGCAACATCAGTTTAAAAAGACAAAGAAGGATATTATATAATGATAAAAGGACTTGTCCAATAGAAAAATATCACTATCCTAAATATATATACACCTAACACTGGAAGTCCCAAATTTATAAACAATTACTACTAGACCTAAGACAGCAACACAATAATAGTGGGGGACTTCAGTACTCCATGGACAGCACTAGACAGGTCATCAAGACAGAAAGTCAACAAATAAATAATGGATTTAAACTATACCCTAGGACAAATGAACTTAATAGATATCTACAGAACGTTCTACCCAATAACTACAGAATATACATTCCATTCATCAGCACATGGGACATTCTCCAAGATAGATCATATGACAGGCCACAAAACAGTCTCAATAAATTTAAGAAAATCAAAATTATATCAAGTACTCACTCAGACTACAGTGGAATAAAATTGGAAATCAACTCTAGAAGGAACCCTCAAAACCTTGCAAATACATAGAAGTTAAATAACCTGCTCCTGAATGATTGTTGGGTCAACAATGAAATCGAGATGTAAATTTAAAAATTCTTTCAACCGAACAATAATAGTGACACAACTTATCAAAACCTCTGAGATACAGCAAAAGCAGTACTTTAAGAGTAAAGTTCATAGCATTAAATGTCTATATCAAAAAGTCTGAAAGTGCACAAACAGGCAATCTAAGGTCACATCTCATGGAACTAGAAAAACAAGAACAAACCAAACCCAAACCCAGCAGAAGAAAATAAATAACAAAGATCACGACAAAACTAAATGAGACTGAAACAAACAAACAAAAAATACAAAAGATAAATGAAACAAAAAGGTGGTTCTTCATAAAGATAAACAAAATTGCTAGACCATTAGCAAGATTACAAGAAGAGAGAAGATCCAAATAAGCTCAATTAGAAATGAAATGGGAATCTGATCTTTCACAAACCTGACAAAAACAAGCAATGGAGAAAGGATTCCCTATTTAATAAATGGTGTTGAGAAAACTAGCTAGCCATATGCAGAAAGCTGAAACTGGATCCCTTCCTTAAACCTTATACAAAAATTAACTCAAGATGAATTAAAGACTTAAATGTAAGACTTAAAACCATAAAAACCCTAGAAGAAAACCTAGGTAATACCATTCAGGACATAGGCATGGGAAAAGACTTCAAGACTAAAACACCAAAAGCAATGGCAACAAAAGCCAAAATTGACAAATGGGATCTAAATAAACTAAAGGGCTTCTAATTAAACTAAAGAAAACAAAACACCACATGTTCTGACTCATTAGTGGGAGTTCAACAATGAGAACACATGAACACATCACACACTGGGGCCTGTCAGGGGTCAGGGGCTAGGGGAAGGACAGCATTAGGAGAAATATCTAATGCAGATAATGGGTTGATGAGTGCAGCAAACTACCATGGCATATGCATACCTATGTAACAAACCTGCACATTCTTCACATGTATCCCAGAACTTAAAAGTATAATAAAATATATTATATATATATATATGAAATACAAAAGATCACTTAAGGCTTCTATGAACACTGTTACGTGCATAAATTAGAAAACCTAGAGGAGATGGATAAATTCTTGGAAATACACAACCCTCCTAGATTAAACCAGGAAGAAATAAAAACTCTGAACAGACAATAACAAGCAGCAAGATTGAAACTGTAATTTTAAAATTGCCAACAAAGAAAAGTCCAGGACCACACAGATCCACAGCTGAATTCTATCAGACATTCAAAGAAGAATTGGTACCAAACATACTGAAACTGGACCATTACCATTATCTAACACTGTGTTGGAGCTCTGAGCCAGTGCAATAAGGCAAGAAAAAGAAATAAAACACAGATTAGAAAGGAAGAAGTTTAACTGTCTTTATTCACCAACAACATTGTTGTCTCTGGTGAAAAACCCTAAATAATCTACAAAATGGCTAGAAGAATAAGTGAGTCTAGCAGTATGCAGGATATGCCTTGCATACTGGATAAAGTATCTCTACTTTTATATATTGACCTTATATCCTGCATACTGGATATTCTTTTCTATTATATGGAAAATATAATATATAAAAGTACCTCTATTATATGGAGAATATAATATATAAAGTGCCTCTACTTTTATATATTATATTTTATAAATATATGTTATATTAAGTACCTCTACTTTTATATATTTTTTAAAATATGATATACTTTTATATAATTTTAAAGTACCTCCACTTTTATATATTATATTCTCCATATAATAGAAAAGAAATATATATTATAATTTAAAAAGTAATCTAATTTACATTAACATAACAATATTGATATGGGAGGCGGCGCAGGGAAGTGCTGGGAAGGGAAGGGCATGTCCCCTGTCTAGTTACCACCCCTGGGCCTGTGCCTACGAACCTAGGTGAGTACAGGCACTCCTGCCTTCACATTCAAATGCTGCATTTCCCAAGACCATCCTAAAAACCCTGAGACCCTAGCAGACAGAGACGCAGGCAGATGGACATTGGGAGGAATACACCAGCCGAAGAACACACAAGTGACTGGACGTTGAGAGACAACGTCGAGAGAGGACATCAAAAGGAACGCATCCACCTAACAGCACACCAACACGCACCTCAAGCGGAATGAGGCGGATTTTGGCTGAGGCAGTCAGAGGCGAGGCCCGGCTAAGCAGCCCAACTCCAGGGGGAAATCACTTTTCCACTCAGTCTGTCTTCTGGCTCCATCTGCTAAGAGCTACTTCCACTCAATACAACCTTGCACTAATTTTCCAAGTCCAAGTGTGATCCAATTCTTCCAGTACACAGAGGCAAGAAACCCCGGAATACAGAAAGCCCTCTGTCCTTGCGATAAGACACAAGGTCTAACTGAGCTAACACAAGCCACCCACGACTGGCAAAACTAAAAGAGGACCCTGTAACACATGCCCGCTGGGGCTTCAGGAGCTGTAAACATTCACTCCTAGACACTTTGGTGAGGTCGGAGCCCAACAACCTGACCGTCTGCATGCTTCCCCTAGAGGTTTGAGCAGCAGGGCACCAGAGAAGCTAGCCACACCCCTACTGCAGGCCCTGCGAGGGGGACTGGGAAACTTTTCCTGTTTCAATATGAAATATATTTGGAAAACTTGACAAAAGATGTGCAAGATTTATAGACCAAAAATTACAGAACATGCTGAGAAAAATTAAGAAGACCTAATTATATTCAAGGATTATGCTGTTAAGATGTCAATCTCACAAATTAAAGACAGATTCAATATGATCTCCTTCTAAATCCCAGTAGGCTTTTTGCAGAAATGAACAAGTTTATTCTAAAATCTGTATGGAAATGCAAAGGATACAGAATAGCCAAAACAAATGTGACAAAAACAAAATTGTAGGGCTAATACTGTTTGATTTTTAAGACCTATCATAGAGCTACAATAAACAAGATAGTGCAATACTGGCATATAATCAATGGAAAAGAACAGAAAGTCCAGAAATAGACCCAAACATAAATACGCAACTGAGTTTTTAAAAAGGTGAAAAGACAACTCAATGAGGAAATGATAATCTTTTCAACAAGTGGTGGTAGAACAAATAAATAGCCATATACAAACACAATGAATCTCTCCTCAACCTGAAACAATAAACAGAAGTTAACTCAAAGTGGATTACAGGCCTGAATGTAAAAGCCAATAATGTAAACCTAGAAGTAAACAGCAGAAAATCTTAGTGACCTTGTATTTGACAAGATTTCTTGAAGAGAACATAAAAGGTAAAGTATAAAAAACTTAAAAATCAACTAAATGAACTTCATCACAATTTAAAATGTTTGTTTTTCAAAGGCACTGTTATGAAAATGTAAGCCATAAACTTAACTTGCCATAAAATATTTGCAAAACAAATATTTAGCAAACGACTTTTATCTAGAATATATAATGAATTCTTAACTACAAGAGTAAGAACATCCAATAAAAAGAGGACAAGATTTGAACACCTCACCAAAGAAAATATAAAAATAGCAAATAAATAAATTTTTAAATGCTCAACAAAATTTTAATCATTAGGTAAAATTACATTAAAACCACAAGGAGATATCACTACACATTCACTAAAATACTAAAATTGTAAGAACTGAACATGCCAAATGTTGGCAGGGATGAGGAGTAATGGCACTTTCATATACTACTTGTGGAATATAAAAGAATACAATCATTTGGAAAAGTTTGACCATTTCTTTAAAGATTACACATACACCTACGAAACAACCCAGACATTTTATACTTAGATAGTTCTCCAAGGAAAATAAAAGTATATGTTCACATAAACCCTTAAATGTAAAATATTTATAGTAGCTTTGTTTGTAATAGATAAAAACAATCCAGACGTTCCAAGTGGATAATCAAATTGTGATATATCCATACAGTGATATCCATTTAGCAATAAAAAAAAATGAACAAAATCAAGAATGAACTTCAAAACAATTACACTGAATGAAAGAAGCCACACTAAAAAAAATTAATACTACTGTGTTTTCACTTACAGAAAATTACAGAAAATGCAAACTGAACCATAATGGCAGAGAGCAGTTTTTGCCTGGGAATGAGGAAAGGAGAATTAAAGCTGGGAAATTTTCAGGGGTGGATATACATATTGTCTTGATCATGGTAAGGTTTCATGGGAATATACATATGTGAAAAGTCATTAAATTTCCCATTTTAAATATATGTAGTTTACTTTACATCAATACCTCAATAAACTAGTGCAAAGTAAATATGAACTTAAAGAAGACTGATGAAAGAGCCCTTATAAAGATGGCAGAAGTAAACACATTGTTTTTTTTTATTATTATTTCCTTAATCCCTCATAAAAAAACAGAACTAAAAATAATAAAAGAAAATAAATAAATAAAATAAACAATGCAAGACATCTACACCGTAACTACGTGATAAGATTTCCTGCACAAACCAAAAATGCATGCTATGTATGGACAGCAGCTAAAACTGCAAATGGTTTTGTATACTCCAATAGCTGATTAATTCAAATCCACAGTAACATCAGAGAGAGCCAAGCAGTCTTATTCCCAAGAGCTTTTAAAACCTATCATAGAGCTACAATAAACAAGATAGTGCAATATTGGTATATAATCAACGGAAAAGAACAGAGACCCAAGTTGAAGAAAAATTCTGGGAAGCAGAATCCAAATTGAGCAGCAGAGGAACAACAGAGAAGGTCCCCATAGAGTACAGTAGAGAAAGAGAACCAAGAAACCTCAGGAAGTAAGGTATTCTAATTCAAACACTATACAAACAACAAAAAAGGGATCTCTAGAACCCTGAAATTAGAAAAGCTATCCTGAACCACACCTTCAAGGTGTATGAAAACTAATTTCACATAAAAATGAAAAATAAGGATCATGATTAAATTCCATGGATAGTTATTTTTTTAAAAGAGAGAATAAGGAGCAGACTAATATTCCTAAAGACAATGAAAGACAGACATACTCACAAAACGGGTAACTATAAGCTACTTTTTACCACAAGAAAAGAAATTTTTGAAGTATAAGATATGAAAAAATACATGAATCATAATTATGAAAACTCAGAAATGAAGTGACAGAACTCAGGAAAGAATTAGAAGAAAATATTTCAGAAAAGACAGATCTAGAAAAAAGAAATAGATGACTGAACACAATAAGATAATACCTCAAGAGAAATAAAAGGTGAAAAGAAGAAAAATTTTTAAATAAAAAAGATTTGAGTCTGGGCACTGTGGCTCACACCTGAAATCCCAGCACTTTGGGAAGCCGACATGGGTGTATCACCTGAGGTCAGGAGTTCAAGACCAGCCTGGCCAACAAGGTGAAACCGCGTCTCTACTAAAAATACAAAAATTAGCTGGGTGTGGTGGCAGACACCTGTAATCCCAGCCACATGGGAGGCTGAGGCAGGGGAATCACTTGAACCCAGGAGGCAGAAGTTGCAGTGACCTGAGATTGTGCTACTGCACTCCAGCCTGGGCAACAGAATGAGACTCCATCTACCAAAAAAAATTAAAAGAAAGTAATATCGACTTGAGAGAAAGTAATATATAAGATAGGGAAAGAAGATCCAACAACTTTTAATAGGAGTTTCTAAATAAAACAACTAAAGCAAAGGAAGGAATTTTTTTAAGTCAAAAAAAAAAGTCCTTTCCTGTAATTTAGGAAAAAAAAACAAAAAAAGATTCAAAAGCACATACAACAAACCTGAGAAAATCAATGCAATATAACCAATACTGAGATTTACTGTTGAACCTTAAGGATAAAGCAAAATCCTCTGGGCATCCAAGCAAAATAAGCAAGTTACTTAGGAAAAAAAAGAAAAGCAGATTATCATTAGACTTTCACAGCAATAAGATACAAGAAAAGCAAATAATACTAGTCTATAGGCTGATATTGCTCACTATAAACAGGACATAAAAAATATAAAAATAAATATAAATTTTATAAAAGTATACAAAATTATAATCACCATAATCTTTAATTTCTATAATCAATTTAAATCTGGCCCTTTTCCTACCCAGGGAGAAAAACTGATATATTATGGCTAGTACATTGGGTATTATGAGTTTGAAGGAAAAGAAACTAGATTAGCTAGTGGTACTCAGCCAGGAGTGATCTGCCCCTTTCCCTCCCCTCCATTCAAGGTCTAGAGACATTTTTTTTTTATCATCACTTGGAAAATGTTACTGTAATCTAATAGGCAAAAGCCAGGGATACCACTAAACATCCTACAATGGACAAGACAGCTGCCTACAACAAAGAATGTCAATATCTCAACAAAATATGTCTAAGAAATCCTGGTTTAGACAAAGCAAATGTTAGTTGAGCCACATGAAACCACCAACATTAATTACTGGCCATAGTTCAACATATATGTTGAGCTTAGCAGAAATATATTAAGTCAGTGACATCAAGAAAATGTATACAGGTAAGTAACTACAACATGCAGAGCAGTGGTTCTGAAACTTCAGCATGTGTCAGAATCACCTTGTGCAGCACTTGTTAAAACTGGGTCCCACCCCCAGAGATTCTGGTTCAGTTGGTCTTGTTGAGGCCTGGGAACTTGATTTCTAACAGGTTCACACATCAAGAGTCACCATGGAGAAGGACAGTTAAAAACAAAAAAGAGGAAAAGGAAACTGCAGAAGCAGCATTTTTTAGACTATGTGAGTGAAATAAGCCAAGTGCAGAGCAGCAGTTTGCCCAAATGAAGCAGAAGGTCCATCTGACAGTAGACTGCATACGTTCACAACTTCTGTTAGTCCTGGCTAGAGGGCTTTTCATAATGATATTAAAAGTAATATGGCAAAAAAATAGCAGAGATGGAATAACATGTAAGTCTACTTAAATGTCATTAGAGAAAAGTATAACAAGGAGTTTGGGAAAGGGTTGTGTATCAGACAAAAGAGGCACTGAGTAGACTTGGCTGTGCATTAAAGTGAGAGCTCTTATCTTGCATGTCTGGGAATTTTGGGGGCTGTGAACATGTTGTTTGTCCTGATGACTTTAGTCATAATCATTATAAATAAACCAAGTATTACCTGGCGCAGTGGTACTGCACCTGTAGTCCCAGCCAGTCAAGAGCCCGAGATAGGAGGATCACTCCAGCCCAGGCCCAGGCATTCAAGTCCAGCCTGGGCAACACAGCCAGACTCTATCTCTTAAGGAAAAAAAAAAGAAAAGTCTGTGTGGATCTATGCTACCATCACTGACAGAAGAAATCCAAAAATGATTGGCATAGAAGATTACACGTTCTTGCTACTTTATATCATAAAGTAATTTCTAAATAAATATTTGATCAACATTATCATTTTTGTTTCAGAATAAGCTTCCCAGACTTTAAAATATACAACTTTCTATTGAAAAGCCCAGCATGGGAAACAATCATTATGGTTACAACTTGAGCTGCTCCTTTTTGCCCCAGTTGTGCTATTCTTTGGGACATGCTCCTTTTCTAGGATACTCACTCAGAAACAAAATGAACACAAGCCCACTCAACAAATCATTCCGCTAAAACTAAAAAGAATTGGGTTAATCATCTAGTCTGTACACTAGTGGCTAAAAAGGAAAGCTGGAAAAAAAAAAAAAGACTAGTTAAATAAATGAATTTAGGACATCTATCTTTTAAACTCTAAATTAATGTTACTAATTATTTTATCCCTACTGGGAGATGCACCTATTTTAAAGAGCCATTTTTAGTAATATCTTAAGCCAGTGAAAAACAAGTCAATCCACTGAAGTATTCTTTGCTACAATAAAAGTTTTATAGCCTTTCTTATTGTCCCAGCTTCTGCCATTGTCATGGCAAATTCTATCATTAAGGTGAGTGACTAATACCTGGTTTCTGATCTCTTGTAATCCAAGGATGTTTTACACAAATATGGCATTTCTCAACTCCTAGCAAAGCAGTACACAGTAAGGGCTTCATAAATATTTGTTAAAATGAATTCATCTCCACTTCATATCAGCAACCCACTCCTTTTGTAAAAGGCTGGATCTTATTATCTGGAAATACTCCATCTCTAGAATCTCAAATTGTGATCTCACTTATTGACCATTAACTCTTATTTTTCTATTTTTCCATTGCTAAGCCTATGTTTCACCCTCATCACATTTCTTATCCATTAATTTTCTTATTCTCCAGTCCCTAAATTATTGCTAATTTCACTTTCTTCCTTGCCAGCCTGAACCTTCCTATTATTTTAATTAGATTCTCATCCATAACTTTAATAACCTCCTTCTAATAACAACAAAATAAAAATAGTATATAATATACTATAAGCCAGGCATTGTGCTAATAAATAAGCACCTAATTTGCATTCATCTTATTTAATTCTCATAATAATTTTATAAGGTGGGTAGATACTATTATTATCCCATTTTGTATATAAGGAAATTAGAGCTTAGAAAAATTAAGGTACTTGCCTAAAGTTATGCAGCCTGTACTACTGCAAAACTCAGGCTATCAACCACTATACTACACTGACTCCCATCCAAACTGTGCATATCAGACAACAGCAAACACATCCATCAGCTTTTCCTTTCCCACTCCTGCTTAACACTTTAAAAACATACGGTTAAAAAAAAAAGCTTGTCCTCAAAGATCAATGATGCTAGACAAAAATACAAAATGATAACCAATTTGTTGTAATCAAGAAAGGCACCAGAAATTCTTAGTTTATGATATTGCCTAGAGCATTTTCAGAAACATCTTTGATCTCTCAAATGATGCTACCTGTGCTAGTTTATGAAATCTTTGCCCTTCTCCACAAAAAATAAGCCACATGTTAGAATAAACCCAGATGCTAACAATATTATCTTCCAGTATTCTCGTACCTTGCTTCTAAGAACTTAAAATCTAATAAGGAAGACAGATTCATACACTAAAAATTTTGACTATATAGCACAAAGTCCTCTTTTTATAGCCTGGACATCCTCATAATTTGTTTAATCCTAAACCACTTGGACAAGGAAAAGGAAATGAGCAGATGCTATCCAAAAATTATGATGTGACATAATCAGTCAGTACTACATCTGAGAACTCCAGCTTTGCTACTCTTCAAACTATGTACAGGATATCAAATGTTTGTAGTTATAGAGAGCCAGTGATCCTACTCCTAGTAGCTCTCACTTAAAATCCAAAATATAACTCATAAGCTGCTGATCTGTGCTTGAATTTATAACAATAAAGCAGATGCCACAAAGGCCTTGCTTTGAGTTCACAATAAAAATTAAACTTTACATAGTTGATAGTTAATTATTCCCTTACTCAAATTAAATTATTAAACAATTTGTTTTAATGAATAGAACAAAATAAATTAAATGATTACCTTAGAGAATTAACCTTCCAAGAAAGACAAAACCAAAGGCAAAGATGCTCAAGAAACTTAAGCAGAAGATACTGAATACCAATCCCTAACATCAGTAATTTTTCAAATATAGCATATTTCCATGTTAGTCGTGTAAAATCAAATCCTTAATAACGTTAAGTCTTTAAAACACTGCCTTAAAAGGTTTATGTAGAAAACCATTCAAACCTGATTATAGTCTTCATGCTTAAGACCATAGAGAAACAAATAATGGTTTTTAGTAGGACCAAAAAAAGAACAAAAGAAAAATTAACATTTAAGGGCCTACTATGTGCTATACAAGGCACTTTACATACATAATTACATTAATCATCACAACATATGAGCAGTATATTTCTATCCTTACTGATGCCCAGAAAAAAAAAAAAAATGGGATTCACCCAAAGCCATGAGACTAGTAAAGATTACAGCCAGGATTCCAACCTATGATTTCTCAGTTCATAACCTACAGCCATCATACCACCGCAGATCATAGTCCCAGCAGAAGAACTGGCTTAATTGCCAGCCTAAAAGGATTTCTAAATTGATAATTTTATAAGAGTTATGTTCATTATTTATTTAATATTTATGTTACAATAAATTCTTTTACTAATAATGTCCACTATGTATCTTTTACTATGAATGCCATGTCAAAACCATATACAAGTGTTTCATGTTCCTTGTGAAGAGATTAATTCCTCTTTGGATTAAACCTTTATTACCAAGTATATAGAGAACATTGCCTTTTGAGTCGCTCTTCAACAATTTATACAGCAAGATAGGAGGAATAAGTTCTGCTGTTCTATACCACTGTAGGGTGAATATGATTAACAACAATATAGTGTATATTTTCAAAAAGCCAGAAGAGAGAATTTTGAATGTTCACAACACAAAGGATTGATAAATGTTCAAGATGATGAATATGCTAACTACTCTGATTTGATCATTACACACTGCTTACATGTATTGAAATATGCTCTGTATCCCATAAATATAAACAATTATTACATGTCAACTAAAATCAAAGGAAAAATAAAGGCCCAAAATTTGCCTGAAAAAAACAGCTAAGCTTATTTTCCCCATCCCTCTTTATATCAACAGGGGTACAAACAGCCCTCTGATTCCTCAGGATACAGTCTAGAATTATTTCAACCTTCCCTTTCTCCTCATACCCCACGGCACCTTTCACAACAGTATAACAAGATGTGCATGACTCCCAATTGTTCTGGAGTGAAAAGAACTTACTAAGGTGCAAGCATACCTGTGGCATTAATAAATCCTTGTTTTTTGTATTATCTTGGATTTTTTTTCATATTGTAAAATATAAACAAGATTATATTCGATGTTAACTTCGATATATTTTACTGTATTATACATGGGAGAATTATTGTTAAATTTTAGTTTCAGTTATATCTATTAATACATATGCACACAACCGTGTGTGTACATGTAGGGTCACAATTTAAAATGTATTCCTTACAAGATAATGTCATAGTAAAAAAAAAAAAGGTAGGAAATCACTGCTCTACAATATTTTGCATAGAGTAAAAGGGAATATTACTAAAGTCCCTCCTAAATATCTGAGCTATAGCAGGAATAGTGAAAGGTATGCAAAACATTAATTCAGGAATAACTATATAAACTTGGAAGAGTTCTGGGAACACTGTAAGCTCATTTCTGTTAATTTTTTTAACCAGGCTTTCTATTTCCTCATTAACAAATAGCAGTAAAAATTCCTTTAAAATACTTTTTTTTTTTTTTTTGAGACGGAGTCTCCCTGCATTGCCCAGGCTAAAGCAAGATGGTGCTATCTTGGCTCACTGCAACCTCTGCCTCCTGAGTTCAAGCAATTCTCCCGCCTCAGCCTCCTGAGTAGCTGGAACTACAAGCACATACCACCATGCCTGGCTAATTTCTTAATAAAGACAGGGTTTCACCATATTGGCCAGGCTGGTCTCGAACTCCTGACCTCAAGTGATCGCCTGTCTTGGCCTCCCAGAGTGCTGGGATTATAGGTGTGACCCACTGTCCCAGGCCTAAAATACTTTTTAAAAAATATGTAGCTATGTTAGGACATAGCAGGGGAAAAGGGCTAGCTAAGATAACATACTGCCATCCCAGCCAGCCCAGTAAGACAAACTCAGAAGGGAAAACAGAATAGTAACCAACAGCTATTAAAAATAAATAAATAAACAAACATATCAGCTGTGGTGGCACACTCCTGTAATTCCACTAGGGAGCTACTAGGGAGGCGAAGGCAGGAGGATTGCTTGAGGCCAGGAGTTTGAGACCAGCCTGGGCAATATAGTAAGCCCCTATCTCAAAGAAATAAATAAGTAAAAGCAGTCCAAATCCCTGACACCTAAAGGAAGAAGGGATGACAAGTATCACAGGAAGGAGAAGAGACCCAATTACCTAACCTAAACAGATGAAGTGATACGTTCAATCATTCAGGAACTGCTGGGTGCCAGGCACTGGTTCTGGATTCCCCAGCACAATCTAATAATGCTTTATGCATAGCACAGAATGTGTCAGACAACGAAGACTGTCTGAGTACTTAGAATACTGAGAGAAAAAGATACAGTGTAAAATTACTCCCAGGTTTCCCTCCAGTATGATATAGAAAGATGGTCAGACTTGAATAACAAGTAGAGGCACATTTAGATAAGAAGTGATTAATGCAGTTTCGGGCACATTGAGTTTGAAAAGTCAGCAAGACATTCTGGTGGAGACACCCTGGTAGAGGTACCCAGCAAACTGAAATGATTCAAAGCTGAAAAGGAAAGGTCAAGGCTACGGCCACACATTTGGAAATCATGGAAATGATGACTGAAATCCAGAATGTATAATATGACTCAGAAAATGAGTTCCTAATAATACACAGTGGCTCCTGTCTGTTTATTGGACTGATTATCACTGTAAATACGGCACTGAATCAGGAAAAAGGTAATACAAACAAACCAATTATAGTATTTAAAAACTCATCAGTCAATCCAAAATCAATCTGTACAAGCTATATGAAATAATAATGTCTTTTCTCTAATATTAATAAGGACAGGATAAGACAGAATACAATGAAATGTTCAAGTTAAAAGAGGGCCTTGGAAATATAATGCATCTCCTTCACCTTGTGACAATGAAGAAACCAACATCTACAGAGATTATGGAACTTGTTCAAAGTCAACCAGCTAGTTACTATCAGGGTCAAAATGTCATCTCCACAAAGCAAGAGTGGATTTGTAAAAACTATCGCTCCTATAAGATCTCTCATGGTTCCTAAATAACTATTCATTTAAATACATTTTACATATGTACATTTTCTTCTTTAAAAGAAAAAAAGTCAATTTGCTTCCTGATTTATTATAACTGTTTTAGACATTCTTATCATTCCTTTCAATATATGAATCATCAATCCTCTAGTTATTCTAAAATAATTCCTTTTTCAGTTTTACTGAGGCATAACTGACAAATAAAAATGGTACATATTCAAGATATAAAATGTGATGGGATTTTTTAATCCTTTTTAATTGTAAATTGAGAAAAAATAAATTATACATATTTATAGGCTACAAAGTGATCATGAGTGATGTCTTGATACATATATACATTGTAAAATGATTACTATAATAAAGCTAATCAACATGTCCATCACCTCACATACTGACTTTTTTTGTGGTGAGAATACTTAGGATCTGTTCTCTTAGCAAATTTCAACTACACAAATGTCTAAGGAAATACAATTATTAATTATATCATATGTAATTCAATGGGTAAATAATTTAGGTACTATATCAAGATATCAATCTCCATATATGTGTCTGTGTGTATATATATAGATATGTGTGTGTATATATATAGAGATATGTGTAAACATAGATATATACACATATTGATATGTGTATACATATAGCTATGTACATGCCTATACATAGCTATGTGTATACATAGATATATACACATATTGAATGTGTGTATATATCTATGTATACACATATCAATTTCACACACACACAATTTCACCACTATGGTTCTCTTCCTAAAAGCACATAACCCTAATCTAATAATGAGAAAAAATAACATCACACAAACCAAAATTGAGAGACAGTCTATGAAATACATGACCAGTACTCTTCAAATACACACACACACACACATATGTATATATATTATAGGCAAGATATATATATTATTGGCAAGATATATATATATATATCCCTGTCAAGATTTCAATATGTTGTCCAAAGACCAGGTCCACATGCTATTTATGTAGTAATAATGAAGAAACTAAGCAGTGTAACAAAATAAAAGGCAATTTTGTTGTAGGGTCATCCTCATAAAATACAACCAAAATAAGACATTACAGGAAAAGAAAACTGAAGATTAATTCTCTCATTAACATAGATGACAAAATCCTCCACAAATCATTACCAAATAGAGTCCAGAAACATACAAAAAGACTAATACATAATGAAGAAGTAGGATTTTTTCCAAGAATGAGAGGTTGGTTCATCATTCAAAAATTAATCAACGTATGTCACTATGTTAAAAGACTAAATAAGAAAGCCATATACCATAACAATAGATACAAGGAAAAAAACATTCTATAAGATTCAATATCCATTCATAATAAAACTTAGCAAATTAGGAACAGAGGAAACTTAACCTAATGGTATTTATTTTTAAAAGTAAGAGATAGAATGCTTTCTCTCCAAGACGAAGAAAGTCTGGAAGTCCTTTCTCACCACTCCCACAGTGGAGAAACCTGGCAGGTATTTCCTTAACTGAATGACCAAGATTAACATAACTGACGATAAATCATGGTGATAGCATGAACCCCCTGATGAGATAAGAAAGGCATTTCACCACTAGGGTACTCTTCCTAAAAGCACATAACCCCAATCTAATGATGAGAAATAACAACACATAAACCCAACTTGAGAGACAGTCTATGAAATATCTGTCTAGTATTCCTCAAAACTATCAAGATCATGAAAAATAGGGAAAGGTTAAGGAAGTATCACAGCCAAGAGAAGACTAAGGAGACATGACAACTAAATACAATGTAGTTTCCTGGAGTTCATCTTGAAACAGAAAAAAAAAAAGACAGTAGTGAAAAAACTATAGAGAAATCCAAATAAAGTCTGAAGTTTAGAGTGATGTATCAATGCTAATTTCTGAATTTTTGAAAGATGTACCATGATTATGTATTAATAAGATGTTAGTATTAGGGGATACTCGTGGAGGATATATAGAAACTTTCTGTACTAACTTTGCAATGTTTGTGAAAATTTAAAATTATTCCAAAATAAAAAAAATTTAATTAAAAGGACAGAAAAAGATATACTTTGTAAACACTAACTAAAAGAAAGTTGGAATGAATATGTTAAGATTAGATAAAGTAGATTTCAAAACAAAGTATATTTCCTTTTTGTTTTTTTGTTTTGTTTTGTTTTCCTGAGACAACTGTTGCTCTGTCACCCAGGCTGGAGTAGTGCAGTGGTACTACCTCGGCTCACTGTAATCTCTGCCTTCCAGGTTCAAGCAATTCTCCCAACTCAGCCTCCTGAGTAGCCAAGATTACAGGTGCTCACCATCACACTCGGCTAATTTTTGTATGTTTAGTAGAGACAGGTTTTCACCATGTTGGCCAGGCTAGTCTCGAACTCCTGACCTCATGATCCACCCACCTCAGCCTCCCAAAGTGCTGGGATTACAGGCATGAGCCACCATACCCAGACTAACAAAGTATATTTCAAAGGACAAACATTACATAATGACAAGGGGATCAATTCAAGAAAATATAATAATCCAAATTGCATGTGCACTTCACCACACAGTTTCAAAATACATAAACTACTAGTAAAAAATTATATATTTGAAAGGAGAAATAGACAAACCTACAATTACAATTACAGAGAGACTTCAATACTCTCTGTAATCAATAGAACAAGTTATAAACACAATGAAATATCACTACACACTACTTGAATGACTTAAAATTTAAAAGATTGATCATACCAAGTGTTATAGAGCACAAAGAGCAACTCAAACTCTCATATACTGCTGGTGGAAATATAAAATGGTACAATCACCTTAGAAATAGTTTAGAAGTTTCTTAAAGATATAAACAAACATTTACTAGATGGTCCAGTCATTTGATGTTTACCAGAGAGGAAGGAAAGCACATGTCTACATAAAGATTTAAAACTGAATGTGTATAACAAGTTTGTAACAGTCCAAAACTGAAAATTACCCAAATGTTCAAGTGATGAATGGATAAACAAGATGTGTTACACCCATTAAATGGAACCATCATCAATAATAAAAAGCAGTAAACTAATGATATAAGCAACATCAAGGATTAACTACAAAATAATTAGATTGAGAGAAAGAAGACAGACAAAAGAGTAGACTGTATGATCCATTTCTATGAAATTCTAAAAACTGCAAACTAATTTATAGTAACAGAAAGCAGATTAGTTGCTGCCTGGAACAGAAGGGGCTCACGGGAGGAAGAGAGAGATAATCTAAGGACACAAGTAGCTTTTGGGAGTGATATATATGTTCAATATCTGAATTGTGTATACATATGTCAAAATTTGTTAAATTACATGGTTTAAATATGTGTGATTTACTGGATGTCAATTATACCTCAAAAAGCTACAAAAAATGAAAAAATATATAGTCACCATATGACCTAACATTCCATTCCTAGGTGTTTATTCAAGAGATATAAAAACATATATCTTATTTATCCAAAAGATATAAAAACATCTAGATTCCAGAACAGGCAAAATTATTCCATAATGACAAAAAGCAGATCAATGGTTGCTAAGGATTAGGGTGTGGAGTTAACTGCAAAGAGACATTAATGGCTTTTGTGGGGTGATGAAAATGTTCTATATTTTGTGCTAGTTATACAGGTGTACCCTTTTGTCAAAACTCATCAAACTATATACTTAGTTTATTTAAATTATACTTCAATAAAGTTATTTTCCAAAAATGGAGGTGGGGGGATTTGGTGCCCAGTCTAGAAAACTAATCTGGAGAGGAAACTCTGTAACACAAGAAGTTTCTAGATAGGATGTTTCCTATATATCCAAAGTAAACTATGTTCTGAATTGCAAACAGATGACTTAAAAGGGCAGCAACAACTATCCTTTACTGAACACTACTCTGTACCAAGTACTGTGCCCTATACATAGATTTCCTCTAATCTTCTCAACAATCTTGCAATGAAGGTATTACTATTAATCCCATTTCATTTTTTGTTTGTTTTGAGGCAGGGTCTCACGTTGTTGCCCAGGCTGGAGTTCAGTGGCACACTCATGGCTCACTGCAGCCTCAAACTCCTGAGTGCAAGCGATCCTCCTACCTCAGCCTCCCAAGTAGCTGAAAAACAGACACAAGCCATCATGCCTGGATAATTTTTTAAATTTTTTTGTAGAGACAGGGTCTTGCTATATTGCCCAGACTAGTTTCGAATTCCCGGGCTCAACTGACGCTCCTGCCTTGATCTCTCAAACTGCTGGGATTACAGGAATGAGCCACTGTGCCCAGCCTATTTATTTGCATTTTAGATTAAAAGACTTAGGCTCAGAGAAGACAAGCAACCCAACCAAGGTCTTTCAGTAAGTAAATGAGTGAGCCTCAGCCTCCTAGAATAAATCTGGGTCTGTCTTAAACTATTTCCAACACAACATACTGACTCTCAATACCACCTGTTAATTGGGGATAACCTCTATTCTACTGAAATTTAAGAAAAATGCATTTGCTTCCTTCAAATATCTCCTTGAATACAAGTATCTACTAGTATAATGACCTTCATTCCCCAGGAGATGCCTAGCACATAAGTACTCAGACATTTTATATATTTTAATCTAAATTCATAAGATTTACTATAAAGCAACTATTAGTTGTATTACAAATGTTTTCCATTATTAACATCTCTAATTGGAGGGGAAATTGCCTTCTAATGGTATAACAGATTTTGCAATTATTACTAACATGATTACCATATACCAGTATCATATAAGGATAAGCCAAAAGGGACAACTATGAAGACCTAAGCCTAAATACTTTCTCTATGCTTTCCACATTTGATAGCCAATGAAGTCAATGAAAGACACTATAATACCCAAAAGATCAAACTGAAAGATATACAGATTCAAAAGATCATTAGACCTTATTCAATGCTTTAATTCCCTTCAGGTGATCCTAATTTTAAGAAGGAAGATGGCTGGGCATGGTGGCTCACGCCTGTAATCCCAGCACTTTGGGAGGCCAAGGCGGATAGGTAGATAACAAGGTGAGGAGTTCAGAAACAGCCTGACCAACATAGTGAAACTTCGTCTGTACCAAAAATACAAAAAAATTAGCCAGGCGTGGTGGCATGCACCTGTAATCCCAGCTACTTAGGAGACTGAGGCAGGAGAATCACTTGAACCTGGGAGGCAAAGGTTGCAATGAGCTGAGAGTGCGCTATTACACTCCAGCCTGGGCAACAGAGCAAGACTCCATCTCAAAAAATAAATAAATAAATAAATAAATAAATAAATAAAGGAGGAGGAAGACAGGTGTGCTGACTCATACCTATAATCCCCAAACCTTGTTGGGGCTGAGGCAGGTTGATCACTTGAGGGCAGGAGTTCAAGACAAGCCTAGGCAATACAGCAAGACCCCTATTTCTACAAAAAAAAAAAAAAAAAAAAATTAGCCAGGCATGGTGACTAGTGCCTGTAGCCTCAGCTACTCAGGAGGCAGAGGCAGGAGGAACACTTAAACCCAGAAGTTCAAGGTTATTCTGAGCTATGACTGCACCACTGCACTCCACCTGGGTGACAGAGCAAGACCCTATCTAAAAAAAAAAGAGAAAAACCTATGAATTTTACTACTTGGTATGATGAACACTTTAATTCTTAATGTGAATACTAAGAAACTAATGCACAATTCAATGTTACAAAACTGGGAGCCAAGCAATACAACTCTCACTTTTTACTGGGAACTAATTAATTATAATTTATAATAGAACTCAATCTTCCTTTGTCCCTGGGGTCTCACTTAGCTACTTCCCAAGAGGGAGCATTGGTATTAGTTAATTGCTGATGAAAATAAACATAAACATACACATACAAACACACACACACACTCGCCCATATACATTTACAATGTACATGTTATAATATGATTGCATTGTAGTTACATAACTTAATATTCTTTATTCAAATATATACGTTATATTGTTTTATATATTGTATCTTATTTTATAGATTAATTTTAATATATTTTATTCTATATTGTGAAATTATTTTATATTGTAAAAATTTATAGGCATTTTTTAAAGTAATAAAACACTATGCTTACAAGATGAAAACTTTGCTCAATTCTCTCATATCACATTACGTTATGCTTCAGAGACCTTTTCAATGACATTACACGGATCACTTTTACATTGATGAGAATATTTTACTTTTTATTTTTAAGCTTTTCCTACAGATCCCATGAGCACATTCTGCTTTCTACCTATGTCACAGAGAAACCTTTCTGAATCTTCGGTAAGTAGGAAAAAAAACACAGATGCCTCCCATGGTTGCTCTCATAACAAAAGACAAGGAAACGGAGATGGGAAATAATCTCCAAACCCTTTGTATTCAGAGACCTAGTACTTTTCCAAAACAGGGAATTCAAGGTTTGCCAAAGACTTTAGTAATTTGGCCTTACCAATAATAGAAGGTATAGAGCTGGAATCCATTATATACTGCTCTTAATATATTAAACACTGATCCCTCTATTCTAAAAAATAAAAAGAAGACACCTGCAATTTCCATGTAGAAAGGCAAGTCATTTTTACATCATCTTCACAGAAGATGACAATGTGGGCAATTTTTTTAATGAGGACCTCTTAGAATTATTAAAAGCACAGAGACTGAGAATAGTACTCCCAGAAACAGGTAAAGGACTCCAATATCACTTTGTTTCTCTTTTTCTTTTTTTTTTTTTTTTTTTTTT
>PVKP010039127.1:0-20384 GCA_004027715.1 Plecturocebus donacophilus
TCAGCCTCCCAAAGTGCAGGGATTACAGGCATGAGCCACCATGCCCGGCCCGAGATTATCTCAAAAAAAAAAAAAAAAGAAAAAGAAAAATAATGAATAAATGGGAGTGCTAACAGCTTAGAGACCACACTCTCCACTGGAAGCAGAACTTGGCTTTGAACACAGAAAGAAAGCAATGGCATTTTAGGAGGCATGGATGATCACCACATCTTATGAGATCTTTTCTTAGTCATGTCACTTCCCTGTTTGGGCCACTTAGCCTGGCAACAATGACACAGAACAAAAGGGAAGGCTGAGGCAATCCATGGTTCCTTTTCCTTTCAGTCCTTTCTTCTTTATCAGGAAGCTGAAGGTAGAAAAATGTTAGGCTGGGCTTACACCTGTAATCCTAGCACTTTGGGAGGCCAAGATGGGAGGATTACTTCAGGCCAGGAGTTTGAGACCAGTCTGGTCAAAATCAAGACCCCCACTTTTTTTTTTTTTTTTTTTTTTTGAGATGGAGTTTTGCTCTTTGTTGCCCAAGCTAGAGTACAATGGCACAATCTTGGCTCACTGCTACCTCTGCCTCCCGCGTTCAAGAGATTCTCATGCCTCAGCCTCCTGAGTAGCTGGGATTACAGGCTCTTACCAGCATGGCCCAGTCATTTTTTGTATTATTAGTAGAGACAGGGTTTCATCCTGTTAGCCAGGCTGGCCTTGAACTCCTGACCTCAGGTGATCTGCCGCCTGGACCTCCCAAAGTGCTTGAGATTACAAGAATGAGCCTCTGCGTCTGGCCTGAAAAATGTTTATTTTAAACATCTTTTTGTTTTTTGAGACAGGGTCTCAGTCTGTCACCCAGGCTGGAGTGCAACGGCATGACCTCGGCTTACTGCAACTTCTGCCTCCCAGGCTCAAGCAATTCTCAAGCCTCAGCCTCCTGGGTAGCTAAGATTACAGGCACCTGCCACCACACCCAGCTAATTTTTGTATTTTTGGTAGAGACGAGGTTTTGCCATGCTAACCAGGCTCAAACTCCTGACCTCAAGGGATCTGCTTGCCTCAGCCTCGCAAAGTGCTGGGATTACAGGTGTGAGCCACCTCAACTGGCCTGTTTTAAACATTTAAACATTAAATCAAAGAAAAAAAATACCATGAGAAAGCTAGGTGTGGTGATGTGTGCCTGTAACCCCAGCTACTTGGAGGCTGAGACTGGAAGATCATTCAGTGGACATACTGGGTGCAGTGGCTCACACCAGTAATTTCAGCACTTTGGGAGGCTGATGTGGGTGGATCACCTGAGTTCAGGAGTTCAAGACTAGCCTGGCCAACATGGCAAAATGCTGTGTCTAGTAAAAATACAAAAATTAGCCTGGCATGGTGGCGCATACCTGTAATCCCAGCTACTCAGGAGGCTGAGGCAGAAGCATTGCTTGAACCCAGGAAGCAGAGGTTGCAGTGAGCTAAGATCACGTTACTGCACTCCAGTCTGGGCAACATAGCAAGACCCTGTCTCTAAAACAAAAACCATGAGAAGTTGATGAAAGGAAAATAGTTGAGGCTGGGTGTGGTTGCTCATGCTTGTAATCCCAGCACTTTGGGAGACCGAGGCATGTGGATTATTTGAGGTCAGGAATTCGAAACCAGCCTGGCCAACATGGTGAAATCCCATCTCTGCAAAAAAATACAAAAATTAGCCGGGAGTGGTGGTAGTCCCAGCTACTCGGGAGGCTGAGGGAGGAATCGCTTGAACCCGGGAGGTGGAGGCAGTGAACCAAGATCATGCCACTGCATTCCAGCCTAGGTAACAGAGTGAGAGTTTGTCTCAAAAAAAAAAAAAAAAGGTTTATATTTTAGTGCCTCTAATGGCACTTTTTTCCCTACTTTTTAAACAAGGGGCCTTGCATGTCCATTTTGCACTGGGTCCTGACAATGATGCAGTTGGCCCTGCTTCAGTCTATTCTGCAGCAGACTCAGGACTAATTTTCTCAAAATACAGCTTTAATTAGGCCCCTCCTCAGCTGAAAGTTCTTCAGTGTCTTCCTATTACCCTGCAGGATAGAGTCCTGATTCTTCAGTCTAAACTGCAGAGTACTCCGCAATCTATACCCATTCTGTGTCCCCAATCTCCTTTCGCACTAGTCCGTGTCTAGTTCTCTGCTGGACCCGAGCCAGCCACTCCTGGGGTAGACTGTGCTTACTCCTGATTTCGCACCTCTGTGCATTTCATTCCTTGGTCCGGGAAGACTGCCTACCCTTCAGAGACCAGCCCCAACTCCCATTCATTCATTTGATGCATACCTTTATTTATTTATTTATTATTTTTGAGATGGAGTTTCACTCTTGTCGCCCAGCCTGGAGTGCAATGGCACGATCTTGGCTCACTGCAACCTCCGCCTTCCAGGTTCAAGCAATTCTTCTGCCTCAGTCTCCCCAGTAGCTGGGATTACAGGTGCTCACCACTGTGTCTGGCTAATTTTTGCATTTTTAGTGGAAACGAGGTTTTGTCATGTTGATCAGGCTGATCTTAAACTCCTGACTTCAGGTGATCCACCCACCTTGTCCTCCCAAAGTGCTGGGATTGTAAGCATGGGCCACTGCGACCAGCCCATTCGATGCATATGTAATGAGCATTTGCTTAGAGCCTGGTGCTATTACTATTCTGGTCCCTGTGTTCTTGGATCTCCCACTCCAGTAGACAATAAACAAAAGCAAACAAATATGATAATGTTAATATCATTGTTATTATTATTATTTTTGAGACAAAGTCTTATTCTGTCACCCAGTCTGGGTGCAGTGGCACGATCTCAGCCCCCTGTAACCTCCACCTCCCAGGTTCAAGCAATTCTCCTGCCTCAGCCTCTCAAGTAACTGGGATTACAGGTGTGCACCACCACGCCCAGCTAATTTTTGTATTTTTGCGTTTTTTGAGATAAAGTTTCACTCTTGTTGCCCAGGCTGGAGTGCAAGGGCGCTATCTCAGCTCACCGCAACCTCCACCTCTCAGGTTCAAGAGATTCTCATGCCAGGTGCGGTGGCTCACGCTAATCCCAGCACTTTGGGAGGCCGAGGTGGGCAGATCACCTGAGGTCGGGAGTTCGAGACCAGCCTGGCCAACATGGAAAAACCCCATCTCTATTAAAAAAAAAGAGAGAGAGAGAGAGATTCTCCTGCCTCAGCCTCAGTAGCTGGGATTACAGGCATGCACCACCACATCTGGCTAATTTTGTATTTTTAGATTGACATGGTTTCTCCATGTTCATCAGGCTGGTCTTGAACTCCTGACCTCAGGTGATCCACCCGCCCTGGCCTCCCAAAGTGCTGGTATTACAGGCATAAGCCACCACGCCCAGTCTAATAATGTTAATATTGTGCATGAAAAAGATAGAACAGGCTAATGTACCAGAGAGTACCTGGATGGTCAGGAATGGCCTTACTGAGAAGGCAACTTTTTTTCTGAGACACAGTCTTGTTCTGTCACCCAGGCTGGAGTACAATGGTGCAACTGTGGCTTACTGCAGCCTTGAACTCCTGGGAGGGAAATGACTGTTCATGTAAGGACTTAAATGCCCAAAAGGAGGTATAAGGAGAGGTTAGGGAAGAGATTTCCAGGAAGAAGGAAGTGAAAGTGCAAAGGCTGGGCTTTAATGAGCAAAGGCAAGATGGATACAGCAAGAGGTTCGAGAGCTAGGCAGGGGCCAAACCATAAAGAGTCCTTGTAGGCCTAAAGGAGTGGTTGGATATTTTCACCCTCGTGTCTCATCTAGTGGATGTGGTTTGGATTTTAATCCAGCTACCATGAAAACAATTCTGTAGTTTCAGGGAGAGTGACATGATTACATTTAATGAAAATCGGCTGGGCATGGGGGCTCACACCTATAATCCCAGCACTTTGGGAGCCCCAGACGGGCAGATCACTTGAGGTCAGAGGTTCAAGACCAGCCTGGCCAACATGGTGAAACCCCATCTGTCCTAAAAACACAAGAATTATCATGCCTATAATTCTAGCCCTTTGGGAGACCTGGGCAAGCGGATCACCTGCGATGAGGAGTTCCAGACCAGCCTGGCCAACATGATGAAACCCCGTCTCTACTAAAAATACAAAACTAGCTGGGTGGCCAGGTGCAGTGGCTCACACCTTTAATCCCAGCACTTTGATAGGCCAAGGCGGGTGGATCAGGAGGTCAGGAGTTCAAGACCAGTCTGGCCAACATAGTGAAACCCTGTCTCTACTAAAAAACCTCTTCCTGTGGTTTTATGTAATCATATCACTCTCCTTCCTTAAGGATAAGGTGGTGGTGGTGCATGCCTGTAATCGCAGCTACTTGGGAGGCTGAGGCAAGAAAATCGCTTATACCTGGGAGGGGAAGGTTGCAGTGAGCCAAAATCGTGCCATTGCACTCCAGCTTAGGCAACAAGAGGAAAACTAGTCTCAAAAAAAAAAAGAAAGAAAACTCTTTTGTGTGTTTTATCTCTTCAACTCAACTCTAAGCGCTCTAAGCTCTTTGAGAACAGGCCTGTGTCTTAGACTATTTATACTTTCTTCAAACTCAAGAAACCCATAGAGCTACCAAAGATAGTGTCTGGCTGCTGAATTGGGCATGAACATGGAAAGGCTCCTTCTGCAAAGAACCTCAGAAGCAACTTGCTCTTTGCTTCCTCAGGCAAGAAGCATTGAAGTGGTCCAGCCTCCATTTGGAAAGATGAGACCTGGTCCGTATCCTCAAGACATAAAGCTTAGCAAACACAGCCAAGGGTGGCCTCCGAATTCCTGGCTCAGTCTCTGCCCTATACCCCGTGCTCACTTGGAAATAAAAAAAATAAGTATGTTCTGTGCACCGTAGGGGGTTTACGGAGTAAGGATGAGATACCTGTTGCTCCCTTCCCTGCTGTCTTCTCCTGCAGGTCGGGAGGAGGGGAAGGATGAGAGTGGAGAGGCCCTGCATTAAGTGCAACATTGGTGTTCCGAGGGAACCAAGCTGAGAAAGGGGAGATCTGAAAAACCTGGGCAGAAAAGAGCCATTAAAAACCTCCAGCCTTTTCCTGGAACCCACCTTTCCCACCAGCATCTCCAGAAAGGAACCAGGGCCTGAGAGCCCCCATACTCCTTCCCCCATATCCAGATTATCCTGAGTCTGTACCCGTCGTTCTCCTTCCCCTCAGTTCATGCAATAGCAGAGACTTAGCTGTCTGGGTTCCCAACAAAATGGGTGTTTGCAGAGACAAGAACAAGGAAAGAGGAGAGCTCTGAAATGCAGATATAGGGGGGAGGGGAATGGAAAAGTGCTGTTTAATGGGGACAGAGTCTCCGTTTTACAAAGATGAAAAGAGTTCTGGAAATGGATGGTGGTGATGGTTGCACAGCATAGTGAATGGAGTTAATGCCACTGAAATGTACACTTAAAATGGTTACGATCGGCCAGGTGCAGTGGCTCACACCTATAATCCCAGCACTTTGGGAGGCCAAGGTGGGCAGATCACAAGGTCAGGAGTTTGAGACCAGCCTTACCAACGTGGTGAAACCCTGCCTCTACTAAAAATACAAAAAAGGTTAGCTGGCTGTGATGGTGTGTGCCTGTAATCCAGCGACTCAGAAGGCAAAGGCAGGAAAATTGCTTGAATCCAGGAGGTGGAGGTTGCAGTGAGCCAAGATCGTGCCACTACACTCCAGCCTGGGTGACAGAGCAAGACTCCTTCTCATAAAAAAAAAAAAAAGGTTAAGATGGGCCTGGCGCAGTGGCTCATACCTGTAATCCCAGCATTTTGGGAGGCCAAAGTAGGAGACTCATTTCAACTCCAGAGTTCCAGACCAGTGGGACCACATCTATACAAAAAAATTTAAAAATTAGGCTGGGCACAGTGCCTCACACCTATAATCCCAGCACTTTGAGAGGCCGAGGCAGGTGGATCACTTGAGGTCAGGAGTTCGAGACCAGCCTGGCCAACATGGTGAAACCCCATCCCTACTACAAATACAAAAATTAACCAGGCATGTTGGCACATGCCTGTAATTCCAACTACTCAGGAGGCTGAGGCAGGAGAATCACTTGAACCCAGGAGGCAGAGGTTGCAGTGAGCTGAGATTGCACCACTGCACTCCAGCCTGGGCAACAGAGCAAGACTCTGTCTCAAAAAGAAAAAAAAATTAGCCAGGCGTAGTAGTGCATGCCTGTAGTCCTAGCTATTGGGTAGGCTGAGGTGAGAGGATTTCTTGAGCCCAGGAAGTGAGCCATGATTGCACCAATGTACTCCAGCCTGGGCAACAGAATAAGACCCTGTCTCAAAAAGAAACAAACAAACAAAAAAGAGTTTAGATGGTAAATGTTATGTTGTGTATATTTTACCACAGTTGAAAGAAGGAAGGAAGGAAAGGAAAGAAATAAAAAGAAAATAAGGGAAGAAGCCTGGAACGGTGGCTCACGCCTGTAATCCCAGGACTTTGGGAGGCTGAGGCGGAAGGATTCCTTGAGGCCAAGAGTTGAGCTTGAGATCAGCCTGAGTAACATAGTAAGACTGTATCTCTACGAAAAAATTAAAAATAAGCTTAGTGGGGTGGGTGCGGTGGCTCACACCTGTAATCCCGGCACATTGGGAGGCTGAGGACGGCAGATCATGAGGTTGGGAGATCAAGACCATCCTGGCTAACATGGTGAACTAGAGATCAGGAGTTTGAGACCAGCCTGACCAATATGGCAAAACCCCATCTCTACTAAAAATACAAAATATAGCTGGGCATGGTGGTGGGTGCCTGTAATCCCAGCTACTCAGGAGGCTGAAGCAGGAGGTTTGCTTGAACCCAGGAGGCGGAGGTTGCAGTGAGCTGAGATTGTGCCATTGCACTCCAGCCTGGGGAACAAGAATGAAACTCCATCTCAAGAAAAAGAGAGAGAGAGAGAGAGAGAGAGAGAGAGAGAGAGAGAGAGAGAAGAAGAAAGAAGAAGAAGAAGAAGAAGAAGAAGAAGAAGAAGAAGAAGAAGAAGAAGAAGAAGAAGAAGAAGAAGAAGAAGAAGAAGAAGAAGAAGAAGGAAGAAGAAGAAGAAGAAGAAGAAGAAGAGAAGAGAAGAAGAAGAAGAGGAGGAAGAGGAAGAAGAAGAAGAAGAGAAGGAAGGAAGGAAGGGGAGAAGGAGAGAAAGAGAGAAAGCCAGCCATGCAGTGGCTCATGGCTGTAATCCCAGCACTTTGGGAGGCCAAGGTGGGTGGATCACTTGAGGCCAGAAGTTCGAGACCAGCCTGGCCAACATGGTGAAACTCCAGCTCACTAAATATTCAGAAAATTAGTCAAGCATGGTGGTGCATACCTGTAATCCCAGCAACTCAGGAAACTGAGGCAGGAGAATGGCTTGAACCCAGGAGGTGGAGGTTGCAGTGAGCTAAAATCACACCACTGCACTCCAGCCTGGGCGACAGAGACAGAACAACAACCTGTCTCAAAAAATAAAAATAAAAAAGAAGAAGAGATTAGAAGAGAAAGTTTATTCACTGACCAGATCAAGCTCCAACTCCTCAGCAGGGCAGGGCACACAAGGCCACATAGCCCAAGGAGCCCCCCATCTGCCCTCACTCCATCTCAGACCACCCATGGTTCAGCTGCTTCACATGCCCTCTCTGATCTTTCATACCCAGGAGGTGCAGACTAATATGTCAAGAACTATGTGTGAGATTAATAAGAAAAACATTTCTCATCTATCTTGAGAAATATATCTCTCTTGTATGTTGAACACTTTCTGTATGCCAAACATCATGCTACACATTTTACCTACATGGTTTTATCAAATCTTCATAGCAACATTCTAGATAGAGAAACTCATTTTGTAGCTGGGAAAACAGCGTTACAGAGGTTTAGTTATGCTCAGCTTCATATATCTAACAACCCATTTCTTTTGTTTTTCCATGCTTTTAATTTTTTTGTTCCGGAGTCTTGCTCTATTGCCCAGGCTGGAGTGCAGTGGTGCAATCTCAGCTCATTGCAACCTCTGCCTCCTGGGTTCAAGCAATTCTCCTGCCTCAGCCTCCCCAGTGGCTGGGATTACAGAAGCCTACCACCACACCCAGCTAATTTTTGTATTTTTAGTAGAGATGGAGTTTCACTATACTGGCCAGGCTGGTCTTGAACTCCTGACTTAAGATGATCCGCCTGCCTTCGCCTCCCAAAGTGCTGGAATTACAGGCATGAGCCGCCGCCCCTGGCCATAACTCATTTATTTGATGGTCCTTGGTAGAACTGGTAACCAGGTTCCTTGGCATCTCAGATACCAAGGAGTATCTGGGATGCTAAAGCATTTCACATGTCTATCTCTCTCAAGACCCTGGTTCTGGCCGGGCATGGTGGCTCATGCCTGTAACCCCAACACTTTGGGAGGCCAAGGTGGGCGGATCACCTGAGGTTGGGAGTTTAAGACCAGCCTAGCCAATGTGGTGAAACCCCGTCTCTACTAAAAATACAAAAATTAGCTGGGTATGGTGGTGCATGCCTGTAATCCCAGCTACTCGAAAGGCTGAGGCTGAGGCAGGAGAATCACTTGAACCCAGGAAGTGGAGGTTGCAGAGAGCCAAGATTGCGCCATTGCATTCCAGCCTGGGGGACAGAGCAAGACTGTCTCAAAAGAAAAAAAAAAAAAAGACTGGTTCTCTAGGGCCAGTACCAAGTTTTATTCATCCTTAGAGTCCCTGTGGTGGACTACCTAACACAGTGTTTGGCCTACTGTCAGCAGCCAATACATGTTAATTGAAAGAAAGTTGGTGGGGGTGGGGGCAGCAGGGAGGGAGAGAGACAGAAAGAGAGGCAGTGGTGGGGTGGAGTGAGTGGGCAGATCAGGCCCAGAGGCTTCAGGGTGTGCTGCCAAGCTCTGGAAAGTTTTTTGGGGAGTGTAGGGAAGGCAGGGGACACTGGGCAGGCATCGTAGGTGCCCTTGGTGGGGGCCTGGCAAAGTCGGTGTCAAAGCTAAGTCAGTCTTAATGAGAGAGTGTAGACAGCTCTGGATGGTAATCAGGAATCTTGGAATCTAGGGCAGGCTGGGGAAAGAGAGGTTGGGGGCACAGTGTCCTGGAGAGGGTAGGGTGGAGGGAGGAAAGAAAAGCCAGCTCCCAGCTCCGGGGAGATTCCAGGGACAAAAGATCAGGATGTTGGCACTCGGAACAACTCCCTTGGTGGGTGCCCAGGTGCATCCGGGCTCTTTAACCGCCCTCCCTGCTGGCTCGCACTCCACAGGATGATTCTTTTCATTATTCAGGTCTCTGCTCAAGTGACTTCCCTGACCACCCAGCTAATGTTGCCCCTCCCTTCCTTCTCCTATTATATTACAGGATTTTATTTCCTTTATTGCTCTAACCACTATCTGAATTAACCCTGCTTATTTGTTTTCTTGTTTGTGTCTGCTTCCCCTCTACTGTAAGTTCCATCAGGGCAGGGATGGTGTTTGTCCTTTTCATCAATGCATCCTCAGTATCTAGAACAGTGCCTGGTACCTAGCAGGTGCTCATGTGGCCTAGGTTAACTCTGACCATTGTCAAGAGGCCAGAGTTAAATTTGGATATCCTTGCCAGGTGCGGTGGCTCACGCCTGTAATCCCAGCACTTTGGGAGGCTGAGGCGGGCGGATTATCTGAGGTTGGGAGTTTGAGACCAGCCTGATGAACATGGAAAAACCCTGTGGCTACTAAAAATACAAAAATTATCCGGGCGTGATGGCACATGCCTGTAACCCCAGCTACTCGGGAGGCTGAGGCAGGAGAATAGCTTGAACCCAGGAGGCGGAGGTTGTGGTGAGTCGAGATTGCACTATTGCACTCCATATTGGGCAACAAGAGCAAAACTCTGTCTCAAAAAATAAATAAATAAATAAAATTTAAAAAAAGACATTTGAATGCCCTCTCCACGCTGAAGACTCCTCTACAAACACTGCTGGCTAGGTAGAGGCAGGTGTAGATCCTGAGAGGGTCTTTAGGGTCAAGATTAGGACAGGTATGAGGCAGGGCTTGGGATTTGTGTCTTCTACCCTGGAGACTCCCCAGGCTCCTTACCCTGGGTCATTTAGGTCCTGGCTGATCTTTGCAGAAGGAGACAGCAGCTCCAATGAGTGACTCACCCTGCTGCCTGTGTGAAAAGATCCTTGTAAGAAACTAGGAGTCTTGGCCAGGTGTGGTGGCTTATGTCTGTAATCCCAGCACTTTGGGTGGACTAGGTAAGCAGATCACCTGAGGTCAGGAGTTCCTATCAGCCTGCCAATATGGTGAAACCCTGTCTCTCTCTCTTTTTCTTTTTAAAGACGGGGTTTCATCATTGTTGGTCAGGCTGGTCTTGAACTCCCGACCTCAGGTAATCTGCCTGCCTTGGCCTCCAAAGTGCCTGGATTACAGGCGTGAGCCACCACGCCTGGCCGAAACCCTGTCTCTACTAAAGATACAAAAATTAACCGGGCATGGGTGCCTGTAATCCAGCTACTCTGGAGGCTGAGGCAGGAGAATCACTTGAACTCAGGAGGTGGAGGTTGCAGTGAGCCGAGATTATGCCACGGTAACCCAGCTTGGGTGACAGAGCAAGATTCCATCTCAAAAAAAAAAAAAAAAAAAAAGGCTGGGCATGGTGGCTCATGCCTGTAATCCCAGCACTTTGGGAGGCCAAGGTGGACGGATCACCAGGTCAAGAGATCAAGACCATCCTGGCCAACACAGTGAAACCTCGTCTCTACTAAAAATACAAAAATTAGCTGGGTATGCTGGTGCATACCTGTAGTCCTGGCTACTTGGGAGGCTGAGGCAGAAGAATCGCTTGAACCCGGGAGGCAGAGGTTGCAGTGAGCCAAGATCCCACCAATTGCACTCCAGCCTGGGTAACAAAGTGAAACCGTCTCAAAACAACAACAAAAGAAATTAGGAGGCTCGGACATTGGGATTCTCATGGAGTCTAGAGATGAGGGATGCTGGCCGGGTACAGTAGCTCACACCTGTAATCCCAGCACTTTGGGAGGCCGAGGCGGGTGAATCACTTGAGGTCAGGAGTTTGAAACCAACCTGTCCAACATGGTGAAACCTTGTCTTTAAAAAAGAAAAAAAAAAAAGAGATGAGGGATGCTTTAACCTAATAGTCCTTTTTAAATTTTATTTATTTAGTTTTTATTTTCTTTTGAGACAGGATCTCACTTTGTTACCCAGGTTGGAATGCAGTGGTATGATCTCCGCTCACTGAAACCTCCGCCTCTGGAATTCGAGCGATTCTCCTGTCTCAGCCTCTAGAGCAGCTGGGATTACGGGCATCCACCACCACACCCAGCTAATTTTTGTATTTTTAGTAGAGACGGGGTTTCACTATGTTGGCAAGGCTGGTCTCAAACTCCTGACTTGAGGTGATCCCCCTCTTCCACCTCCCAAAGTGCTGGGATTGTAGACGTGAGCCACTGAGCCTGCCCAACCTAATGGTTCTTGAGAGGAATGAGGATGGAGGGCTTGAGTCCCAGTGCTTCTTAGTAGGCTGGGAGCTTTGGTCTAAAACACAAGGATTCCTAAGAGGGCTGAAGACTGGGAGCTGGGAGCTAGGGGCTAGAGGCTTGGGCACAAGGGTTCCCCAGCGAGAGATGCTGGGGCACCAGCATTCTCCAGAGGTCTGTGGTTGAGAGCTGGGTCACCACATTCTTTGAGGGCAGAGATATTCCCAAATCTGTCTGTTTTTCCCAGCTGGGACCAGCACAAGCCAGTTCCTGCTTAATGGAGTAGAGACAGATTCATCTGGGAACGCAGCAAGTGGACTGACACTGGGCATGGGGGGGGGCCTTTCTCCCTCTGCTCTCCTCCCTTTATCTTTCTCCCTGCCTCCACCCCTTTTTCCAGAACCCCTGCCCACATCTCCCTGTGACCCTCTCACGCCCGCTGCTGCTCCTTCCCTGGGCAGCAATGGCCAGTCCAAGGACCAGATAACTGAGATGACAAAATCCCATCTCTTCCCTTGCTCCTGATCTCTCTGGACCCGCCACAGAGGCAGGAAACTGGAGTCTCAAAGGGAGTAGATTCTGAGAAATGAGGTGGGTCCTGACTTCCAGAAAGTGACCCATATCTGAGGTGTGTCTGTCTGTGGGGGTTGTTGCTGGGATCTCAGCCTAAGAAGTCCTCATTTTTGGCCAGGCATGGTGGCTCACTGCTGTAATCCCAACACTTTGGGAGGCTGAGGCAGGAGGATCACCTGAGGTCAGGAGTTCAAGACTAGCCTGGCCAATATGATGAAACCCCATCTCTACTAAAAATACAAAAAAAATTAGCCGGGCATGGTAGCAGGCAACTGTAATCCCAGCTACTTGAGAGGCTGAGGCAGAGAAATTGCTTGAACCCGGGAGGCAGAGGTTGCAGTGAGCTGAGTTTGTGCCACTGCACTCCAGCCTGGGCGACAGAGCAAGACTCTGTCACACAAAAAAATTAATAATAATACAAAAAATTAGCCAGGCATGGTGATGTGCACTTGTAATCCCAGCCACTCAGGAGGTTGAGGCAGGAGAATCGCTTGAACCCAGGAGGCGGAGGTTGCGGTGAGCTGAGATCATGCCATTGCACTCCAGCCCAGGCAGCAAGAGGGAAACTCCGTCTCAAAAAAAAAAAAAAAAAAAAGGCAACTCAATGCTTGGCACAGTGCCTGGTACATTGCTAGTGCACAGTGAATATTTGTTGAATAAATAAATAGTAAGTAACTTTCAAAGGGGTTTCTTAGGTGGAACTTTAATGGGAAGCATCAGTGCCATTGCCTGGGTTCTGGGGGCAGCTGTGAGTCCAGATGTCATGGCTTCTGTTCAGGGCTCGGTCCACGTCCAGCCTCTCACCTTGTGCCCAAAGGCCATTCAGGCAAAAAGAAGTGGAAGAGTCCTCTCCTAGAGGAAGGTAGTGCAGAGGTGGCATTAGAGCATTAAGGTGGATTGCATCCAGAATCTTCTCCCCACTTTTCCACTCCTCCAACCTGAGTTTGCAAAAGCACTACCTCCCACTGCCCCCATATCTTCTTATTGAATAGGGAGGGCCTATTCTTCCCTCCCAGAGTTTCCTTCCCCTCAAAGTGTGCCCCCTCCCTTGAGCTGTTTCCAGTGGTGTGCTAATGAACTTGAACATCATTCTTTCTTACCTGGTAAAGCCCCCAGGAAGAGACGCCCTTGAGGCTGGGCCCAGAGGTTAAGGAGGGGAGCCAGGCCTAAAGGAGGGAGGGTAAGGACCTCCGTCTTCAGCCCTTGGCTCAAGATCACCCTGGACATACTCAGCTTCAGCCGAAGAGGGAGTCCTAAGACCAGGGGCAGGTCCAGCCCTGGCCCCGACCCAGAAGACAGCACCACCTTCTGTAGAGTGTGTGGGAAAGAGACGGTAGTGAGGGACGGAAGAATGAGCCTGGCCTACAGCCGCGGCCTCACCCCTAGCTGCCTTCATTCCGCCTCTTCGCTATGCCTCCACCTACTGGCCATTCTCCCACTTAAATCCTGCCCAATTTTTTTTTTTTTCCGGCTTGACCCTTTTTGAAACCACAGTCACCCCAAGTAAATAGGCAGTCTAAGTCCAAACTGTTTGCTTGCTGTGAGCAGCTTTGAGATATGTCCCTGGCCCCACCACCCACCTGCGTGCCATCCGTAAACCTTATTTTTATTTTTATCTTTTTAAGACAGGGTCTCGCTGCGGCCCAGGTCAGCGTGCAGTGGCGCCATCATAGCTCACTGCAGCCTCAAACTCCTGGGCTCCAGTGAACCTCCTGCCTCAGCCTCCTAAGTAGCTAGGGCAACAGACATGTGCCACCATGCCTGGCTAATTTTTTTTTTTTTTTTTTTTAAGACAGGGTTTCACCATGTTGGTCAGGCTGATCTTGAACTCCTGACCTCAGGTGATCCACCCGCCTCGGCCTCCCAGAGTGCTGGGATTACAGGTGTGAGCCACTGCGCCCGGCCTTTTTTTTTTTTTTTTTTTTTAATTATTTTTAGACAGAAGTCTCTGCTAGTTGCCCAGGCTGGTCACAAACTCCTGGCCTCAAATGATCCTCTGGTCTTGGCCTCCAGCACTTTGGGATTACAGGCATGCACCACCATGCCTGGCTAATTATTGATAAAAAACAATTTTGGAGAGCCAGAGTCTCTCTATGTTCCCTGGGCTGGAAGCCTTCCTAATATTGACATTTTGGACTGCTCTCTTCCCTCATTGCTCCAGGCTCCACTGAATACAGGCAGTGCCCCATTCTCCCCCTTTACTTGATCCTGGAGGTGGAGACTGATCCACGATGGGTTCTCCGGTGTCCCAAGGGCAAGGAGGTGGCCTGAGCCTGCTGCCTGCTCAAGTCCCAGGTCCAAAGAGAAGGCCCAGGGCTCTACATGAGGCTGGGGAATGTCTGTGGGGAGAAATGATTATCCTGAGGCCTCAAAGCTAGGACTTCAAGGAGGAAAAGGGTCAATGGTGGAGGAAGACAGAGGCAGGCTGAGCTGGCCAAGGTGGGAAAAATGGGCTCCAAGGAGATCTACCTCGGAGATTGAATTCTGCATGAGTCCCTGGAGGAAGAAATATCCCAGGATTTGATTCTACATTACAGCTTCTGAGGCTAGTCAGGGCAGATGCTGAGATCTCGGCCTGTTTGTCCAGCCAGGAATCCCGGCGCAGGCAGCCATCCAGGGCAGGAATGAGCTGGAGTGTGATGGAGGTAAGGTATGGGGATGTAGAAATCAGGTCATTGGAGCCCCAGTCTCGGCCTCCCGGCCCTCAGTTTACTCCTTTCTGAGCATCTGGCTTCCCCCTTGCAACTCTCAACCCATCCCCTCTCCCTAAAAGCATGGACTTCGATTCCCACGGCCACCCACCCAGCATGCTTTACCAAGCCTTGGCTAGGGTTCCACTCCTGTGATGTAGTTACCGGCAACCGAAGGTTGGAAGAGGGGAAGAGCAGCCCCCCAACTGCAATCTTCATGATAGGATGGTGTTTGCTGGCCAGGGGCCCAGAGACCTGTCTCAGGCACAGCACCTCCTCCCCATCCACCCTCAGCAGCACAGAGTCCCCATCAATCTTGACTTCCACCTGCAGGAAGGTGGGGAGCAGAATGAGAGGCCCCTGGGATCTGTCTTTGCCACCTTCCTGGGAGGCAGCCTCGTACTTTAGTGGAAAGAACATGCCTTAAAGACTCAGCTGGCATCCTTGGCCTTGGTTCACTAAGGTCTTATCACTTACGTACTGACTGAGCCTTAGAATTCCCATCAGATAAGATGGGACCAAGAATAGCTACTTTGTGGGGGTTCGTGTGGATTAAATGAGATGACAGTGGTAAAGGGATGCCAAATAACTTGGTTTGGTTCCTTTTCCTCAGACCAGCTCCAGACATCCCTCCCCTGGGGACCAGAGCTAGCTTACCTGGTGCCATCTCCCATCATCCAGCCGTGGTCCAGCACCCACCGTAAGCTGGGCCCAGGGATTGTGCAGTTGGATCTCAGGCCTGCCATCCCGAAGTCCCAGCATAAACCAGTCATCCTTAGGGTTGGTATCCCCATAAAAAATCACTCCCTCTGGGTCCCAGGTTCGAATCTCAAAGGAGGAGGAGGGTCTGGAAGGATTCGGAAGGAAAGATTGTGTATGTCATGTGCTCTTTGAGAGCCAGTGTGGGTTTGGGGGAGGTGTTGTTCACAGATAAAGAAGGAAAGGAAGACAGGGAAAGAGAAGAGCTGATGGAGAGAGGTCAGGGCCAGGGGACTGGGTCAAGGACTAGGCCAACCCCATACTTCGTAATCCTGGTGAGGTTAAAGGTCATGACAGCAACAGGCTCATGTCCTGGGCCATTGCTGAGGTGGACACCTGGAGAGTCCTGGGCTCTCTATCAGAAAGAGAAAATACACAAGGCTGAGTAAGGACTTTTCAGAGACGGACAGAGGGAGAGGCACTGCTACAGGGCCAGAGGAGGAGAGAAGGGAAGATGGCATGAGCTGAGTCCCCTGTCCCGCTCCTGCACCTGGGTGGGGTGAACAGGTCTCAGGGCCCATCCCTGGTGAGTGGCAAGCAGTAGTAGCAACAGCAGCAGGCGCGAGGTGGCCAGTGGGCCTCCGCTCTCCATAGTCAGCCGCTGTCCACTCGGGGCTCTGACAACTCTTGGGAGAATGTGTAGAGGCAGGCAGCTTTGCATGTGGGCGGTGGAGGGTTAAAGGTTGCCCCTGAGGGGGAAGGGAGCAAGGTAAAGGAAACAGGGGCACTGACCCTTGACCCCTGCCCAGGGACCCAGTCACAAGACACAGCTGCCAACACTCTAGGGATCAATGGGGTGAAGGACAGAGTCCCTCCACTACCATCCTCCACTGCCGAGAAAGTTTATGAGCTGGGAGAGGACACTTCATCTCCCCTCTCTTCCTCTAGGGCCTGATCTAGGTCCTCCAAACTTTCTGTCCATCTGAGGAGGCTGCATTCACAGGCATGAGGTCTAGAAACAGTCCTGCCCTGCATCCCAAGTAGCAACCTGTATCAGGGCTAGAAATGAGACATGGAATCCTAAATTTCTAGCTGGGCAAACTTGGGCAAGTCACTTCATCTTTGTGCTTCGGTGACCTTGTCTATAAAATGAGGAAAATATGAGTTCAAGTGATCCTCTTGTCTGAGCCTCCTGAGTAGCTGGGACTACAGGTGCACGCACCACCATACCCACCTAATTTTTTGTTTTTTAATTTTTAGTAGAGACAAGGATTTCACCATGTTGGTGGGATTACAGACACCCGCCACCATGCCTGGCTAATTTTTGTATTTTTAGTAGAGACAGGGTTTCACCATATTGGTCAGGCTGGTCTCTAACTCCTGACCTCAAGTGATCTGCCTGCCTCTGCCTTCCAAAATGCTGGGATTACAGTCATGAACCACTGTGCCCAGCCCCTGATTCATTTTAAAATGCAAATAACAGACCAAGCGTGGTAGCTCACACCTGTAATCCCAGCACTTTGGAAGGCGGAGGCAGTCAGATGAGGTCAGGAGTTCCAGACCGGCCTGACCATCAGGGGTTCCATACCGGCCTGACCAACATGATGAAACCCCACCTCCGTTGCAGTGAGCCGAGGTCTTGCCACGGTACTCCAGCCTGGATGACAGAGTGAGACTGCGTCTCAAAAAAAACAAAAAATCCATCTCCATAAATAAATAAATAAAACATTTTTATAAATGCAAATATCCATCCTCCTGAGAAAAGTAACACTTCAAGCTACTCAAGAGCTGCAGAAAACAGCTTTCAGAGCTGGCAGTCTTGGGGCTTACCCAGGGTCTGGGCGGGTGAGTGAGCCTGAGGCTAAAAGACATAATCACTGTATACATCAATGTATTTTTTTATTTTTTTGAGATGGAGTCTCGCTCTGTCACCCAGGCTGGAGTGCAGTGGCCCGATCTCGTCTCGCTGCAACCTCCACCTCCCAGTTTCAAGCGATTCTTCTGTCTCAACCTCCCAAGTAGCTGGATTACAAGCACACGCCGCCATGCCCGGCTGATTTTTTGTAATTTTTAGTAGAGACTGGCTTTCACCGTGTTCTCGGGCTGGTCTCGAACTCCTGAGCTCAGGTAATCCACCCGCCTTTGCCTCCCAAAGTGCTAGGATTACAAGCGTGAGCCACCACGCCCAGCCTGCATTCGTCAATTTAAAAAGCACTGCTAAAAAATCTTTGAACCCCGTGGGGTGTCTCGATCAAGGTGGGGACACCCATACATCCGCTAGAAAGCCGCCGCACTCCAACCTTGACCCCTACCCAGGGCCCAGTCACAAGACCCAGCTGCCGGGGGTGGGACGGGGAGGCGGGGCTGCGCCTGTCCTCCGAGCTTATTGGCTGATGGGTCTGCCCCTTGCAGCGGCGGACTTCGAGGGGGCGGGGCTTTGCCCGGCAGTGAGGACAGCCTCGCCAGCCCACTCTCAGCCCCAACCGCGCGTGAATCCCAGCTCCACTTCCCAGGCCGCTGCGCCCCCGCCACCCCGCTTTCCCAGGCTCTTCGGGATCCAAGCTTGTAGGCCCTTTAAGGGGCCTAGCTGCCCTTTGCGGGGTCCTGGGACTTTGGTCCCAGGCAGTGGGGATCGGGATGGCTTCTGTGCGGATCCGAGAGGCCAAGGAGGGAGACTGTGGAGATATCCTAAGGCTGATTCGGGTGAAGACTGCGGGCCGGAAACCAGGGGGTCAGAGTGGCGCGGCCAGAGCCGGGGGAGCAGGAGGCGGGAGGCAGGGGGAGGGGCGTGCCTTGAGACCCTGCTCGGGGAGCAGCGGGGCTCTCCTGCCCTAATCTAGCCTCTGTACCCACGCCTTAGGAACTAGCCGAGTTCGAAAAACTCTCGGATCAGGTGAAGATCAATGAAGAAGGTGGGGACTCAACGCCCAGGTTCTGACGGAGGCTGGGGCGGAAGTGAGGGATGGGTTCCCCAGGCGGCAGTTCCAGGCTGGGCATACACCCAGGTCCTGTTTCTCTGTCTCTTTGTCATAACTCCAATCTCGGCAGCCCTGAGAGCAGATGGCTTTGGAGAGAATCCTTTCTATCACTGTTTGGTAGCAGAGATTCTTCCAGCGCCCGGGGAGCCACTGGGTAAGAGCACCTGGCCTTAGAGGTCCCCCTCTCCAGTCGGCCTCAGAGGTCTCCCCGCAGGCTCCCAGAAGCCTTTTCTCTCTCTCCCCACCGGCTCCCAGAGGCCTTACTCCTCTTTTCTCTCTCTCAGGGCCCTGCGTGGTGGGCTATGGGCTATACTACTTCATCTACAGCACATGGAAGGGACGAAACATTTATCTGGAAGATGTCTACGTGATGCCAGAATATCGGGGTACTGGGCAGAAGCTGAGGCTGGGGTGGGAACAAAGGACACCATAGACCCCACCATCATCCCCTGTCTCCGGATCCCAGAGGATGTCCTTTTCTGATCCTCTTCAGCTCAAACAATAGCTCTTTTTTGCCTCTTTCTCTCCGCAACAGGTCAAGGGATTGGTTCCAAAATAATCAAAAAGGTGGCTGAGGTGAGGAGAAGGATGGGGGGACCAGCAAAGACCTCAAGAAGCAAGGGTATATGGGGGCGGGGGGGCCGGGTTGAATGAGGGAGTGAGAAAGCCTTTTCCTTTTTTTTTTTTTTTGCCTTTTCCTTTTTCGACCCCAGGAAAGTCAGTGATGTCTGATTCCACAGGTGGCCCTGGATAAGGGCTGCTCCCAGTTCCGTCTGGCTGTCCTGAACTGGAACCAGAAGGCCATAGACTTGTACAAGGTCCTAGGAGCCCAAGATCTGACAGAAGATGAGGGCTGGCACTCTTTCCGCTTTGAAGAAGAGGCAATGAGAAAGTTGGCAGGAAAATGACGCCATCCCTAGGGGGTCTCTCTTTTGAGTTTCTCCTTCCCCACCCCACCAGTTCAAGCACTCTTCAGAGACTATTTCCACAGACACTGACGTTCAGGCCTCCCTGGAGGAAGGAGGGTTGGGGGTGCCTATCCTCAACTAGGGGAATAGCAAAATTGAGGGAGAGACCTTTCTTCCATTGTTGAGGGTTAAAAATAAATAAGAATTACATGTCCTGGGCTGGGCGTGGTAGCTCACGCCTGTAATCCTAGCACTTTGGGAGGCCGAGGTGGGTGGATCACCTGAGGTCAGGAGTTCAAGACCAGCCTGGCCTTCATGGTGAAACCCCATCTTTAAAAAAAAAAAAACAAATAAAAATAAAAAAAGAATTGCATGTCCTGATGTCGTGTTGTTGATGAGGTGATAAGCCTCAGCCACTCTAAGACCCTTCCTGAGTGTTCTGGTCAGTGGAATTTGCTCCATGGGGGACCCAAGGTGACCTTTGCCCTCAGTGGGCTGGAGTCTTGGCTCTGCCCTGTGGAATATAGGGAAAAGAAGAGCAAGGGATGGCCGGGCATGGTGGCTCATGCCTATAATCCCAGCACTTTGGGAGGTCAAGGCAGGCAGATCACAAGGTCAAGAAATCAAGACCATCCTGGCCAACATGGTGAAACCTCATCTCTACTGAAAATACAAAAATTAGCTGGGTAGTGGTGAGTGCCTGTAGTCCCAGCTACTTGGGAGGCTGAGGCAGGAGAATCACTTGAACCTGGGAGGCAGAAGTTGCAGTGAGCCTAGATCACACTACTGCACTTCAGCCTGGGAGACAGAGCGAGACTCTGTCTCAAAAAAAAAAAAAAAAAACTCCGGGCCAGGCGTGGTGGCTTACGCCTGTAATCCTAGCACTTTGGGAGGCCGAGGTGGGTGGATCACCTGAAGTCAGGAGTTCAAGACCAGCCTGGCCATCATGGTGAAACCCCTTCTTTAAAAAAAAAAAAAAAGAAAAAAAAAAAGCTCCACAGTCTTTATTTCCCAGTCTGGTGTGCCCTACAACAGCTCATGCCTGACCAGGAGTAGTAGCTTATGCTTGTAATCCCATCCCAGCACTTTAGGAGGCCGAGGCAGGCAGATCATGAGGTCAGGAGTTCGAGACAAG
>PVKP010039128.1:0-20379 GCA_004027715.1 Plecturocebus donacophilus
TCACTCAGTAGATATAATTCTGGACATGAACACAGGCTGGGTTCCAAAGGAGAGTGTTCCAAGAGAAAGTCAGATGAAAGCTATTTCACCTTCTCTAACCTAGTCTCACAAATCATGCAGCATGCTGCATTCCACCTGCTAGAAGTGAGTCCCTAAGGCTGGCCTCTATTTTGAGAGGAATGTCAAAGAATTTGTGGACAGAGTGTTTATCCTTTGAGGAATCTGCCATTATTGACCTTGACATATCATCTTGTCTTAAGGATCTGATCCTTGGATTCTCTAAGAGCTTGGAAACTGGTCCCTAGATTTCCTAAACTACAAGAACTCAGAGACTTGTGAAGGTCTTTTAAAGGCATGGGGTTCATCTTTCCACCAGTCTACCTGGCAAATGGTTACCTAGATAAGGTTTAAATGCATTATATGGCAATAAGATAGGTCAGTACTTCTCACACTGCCCATTTCACTGTGAACAGCTCTGCTAGAATATCCTTCCCTATCAAAGTCTGTCTTTTCTCAAAAGTTCCAAGTCTTTGCTTTATTAGTAGCTGTAGAATTACAGAAAATAAAGCCAATCTCTGTTCTACTTCATAGCTTTTAAATATAAATTATCATACCTACCTAAATCTTCTCTTTTCTAAATTTAATAACTCTAGTTTCCTTAGCCATTTTTACAGAATGGGGGCTTAAAAGATTTTTCCTCAACTTTATTTTATTATTATTATTATTATATGTGATGGAGTTTCTCTTTTGTCACCCAGGTTGGAGTGCAATGGTGCAATCTCAGCTCATTGCAACCTCCTCCTCCCAGGTTCAAGCGATTCTCTCAGCTTCCTGAGTAGCTGGGATTACAGGTGCCTGCCACCATGCCCAGTTACTTTTTGTACTTTTAGTAAAGACGGGGTTTCATCATGTTGGCCAGGCTGGTCTTGAACTCCTGACCTCAGGTGATCCACCCACCTTGGCCTCCCAAAATGCTAGGATTACAGGTGTGAGCTGCCACCACACCCAGACCACTTTATTTTTTAAACTGATTGTGATAATTTAAATATATCCTAATTCAATTTTATGTTTAGTAGTCTATGTTCCTTTGTTTACCTGTTCTGCCTCTTTCAAGTGTTGTTAAGTTTTTTTAATCTAAAGATTTGATCTACATATCTTTCTGTCAACTCATTAATTACAATACTAGAGAAACTCTTAAGGTACACCACCAAGTGAAAATTGATTCATTTATCAATTTTCTACCAGGTATGCTTAAATGTAAGTACACTGAGAGGTGGTTTGTTTACATCTTTTAATATAAAATACACTATGGCTTCTAACAGTTTCTTGATCTGACAGCTTATTTACTCTGCTTTTCAAAAAGAAAATACATTTTATGACTCCATGTAACAAATATTTAATGAATGCCCAATGTATGTCAGTGGCTGTTCTAAGCACTGGGACACAACAGTGAACAAAATAGTCAAGGATTGTGCCTTCTGTGGGAAGGCATCCTTATTGGAAAAAGCAATAATTTTAATTAAGACCTTAATAAAAACAATCAGTCCCATAAACATCTGAAGCCAGAGAGATACAACAGAAGAAACTACATACCAAAACACTGTGGACATGTTTGAAAACCAAACAGAGGAACAATGTAATCGGAGGTAATGACGGAGAACGGACGTGGTACAAAATAACATCAGACAGGTAGATAAAGATTACTGCTTAGGATCCCCAAGGCCATTGTAAGGTGTTCAGGTTTTCTTGAAAGTGCAATTGGATGATCAGTTGCAGGGGTTAGGGAAGTCCCCAAGACCATCTTCACTTCTGACACCAGCCACAAGTTCAGGGTTCCCAAAACAACCCTCAGATTCAATAATTCACTAGAGGGACCTACCAAATTCACTGAAAGCTGTTATACTAAGGTTGTATTTTATTAGAGCTAAAGGATACAGATTAAAATCAACCAAGGGAAGAGATATACGGGGAAAAAATCCAGGTGAGTCCCACTCATGGACTCTCCAGTTGTCACCTCACAGTGGAATCATGGGCAGCATCACATTCTCTTCACAACTCTGTGTGACAATATGCATGAAGCATTGCCAATGAGGGAACTCACCTAAGCCTTGGTGTCTGTAGTTTTTATTTGGGCTTGGTTGACTGTCCATGTGGCTGACCTTTAGTCTCCAGCCACTCTAGTTGCCAAGCCAACTTGGGGGGTTCCTAAACACCCCATCATAAATCACATTGCTAAACAGGGGAAAGAAGCAGGATGGAGGAGATAAATATAGAAAAGTTGATAGGGAAAAAAAAAATCCAGGCAATTCAGGACAAGGTTGGCTTGCCAGTATACCAAATGCTTATTGTTTTCTAAGAGCCCCTAAGTCACTCATTTATCAATCTGCTCTTTGCAGACAAAGTTAGCTGTCTTCAGAATGCTTATTTTTCCTTTTTATGGAGAAGTAGGATGTTTCTCTTTCTTTCATTATTTTTGAAAATGTACAAGTTTTCTTAATTATGCAATGACTTGAACAAAATTTCCACAATCGCAAAGTGGAGAGTAAAATAGTCTTTGAGTACCTCATGTTTTTCAGTCACTACTGGCCACATTTTTACATGCCATTTCATCTAGTTTTAAGCAGATTTCTTTTCCAAATGTGCTGGAATATAATTCTGCTAAGTCTGAAGTCTTGAGTATATCTAAAAGACCATCTCTAGGTATCAAAATAAATATCTCAGGTAGCAATTTCAGTATATACAGACAGTAATTAATTTCACATATTCAACAAGTATCTATCAGTTGCTTATTATGTGCATGCAAGGTGCTCTGTATTTACCAGTGAAGGTGGCAAGCACTGGTGCCCATCCACCTGGAGTGTACTGCCCATTACTGTATGACGTAATCGGAAACTCAAAAACTTTGGTACCAAAGGCACCTGGATTTGAATGAAGGCTCAACTATTTAGTACCTGTGTAGCCATGAGGAAATTACTAAGCTTCTCTGTAACATAATTTTTGAAACTACAAATGGGACAAATATCACTCACCTCCAAGGGCTGTTGTGAGGTGTAAGTGAGAGAATTCATGTAAAGTGCCTGACCAGTGTAGAGTATTAGCTACTTTCTGACCCTTCTGTGATTTCACCTAAAAACTATAGACCTGTCCTCAATCCCCTTCTCTTTCTTAAAGCCAAAATAGAGTGCAAAATTCTAAACATGATACTTATGATAATTAGATTGTATGTTTCCTAAAACAGAGAAAATCTACTTTCACAGTCTTTTGGAAGATTCCAGACCCACAATCCTAGTCTCATTTTTCTTCATGACTTTTGAACATTTATGTGGTGGTAACCAGCCTCCATGATAGCCCTCAACAATCCCCATCTCCTGACATTCACATCTTTCCTCACATAATAAATGGGTCTGATCTCTGTATCCAGGGAATGTTCTGAAAATGGCAGTGTGTGACTCCCTACATTACATCATGAACATTGTACGTTTTACCTTGTTCTCTCCTGGATCACTCACTCTGGGGGCAGTCAGCTGCCATGTTATGAGGACACTCTATCCGCCTTAAGGAGAGTCCCTATGGCAAGAACTGAGGTCTCCTTTCCAAAACCAACATTAATCTGTCATCCACATAGAAGCAGATCCATTAGTCCCAGAATATCCTTCAGCCCAGCAGACATCTTGACAGCAACCTCACCAGAGACTGAGTAAAAACCACCCAGCTAAGTCACTCCCTGTGTGAGATGAGAAACGTTTATTGTTTTAAGCTAAGTTTCAGGTTAACTTGTTTTTTAGTTATCAATAGATATCTAGTACATATGTAATAGCCCAGGTGAACAGCCAAAAATGGAAAAAACACAAGTGTTTTTCACAGGCTGAAATATGAGATGCAAAGACATGTCTCCTGTTTTCCAACACAGTTCAGGAGTCTATTTCACAGACGTTTATTGTTGTTATTTTTTCTTTTTGGCTTTGGTTTATGCATTACTGACACAAAAGCAGTGGCATAATAAAAGGGGACACACTGATGATGAAACACTAGGACCTAAAAATGTTATAAGTGTTTCCAAGGAACTAGCCCCAGCCTTGTAAATGTAATTTATTATCTCACCAGGAAACAAGGCAGAAATGCAGTTTTTGGTTTTAGGAAGTTCAAAAGATACAATGTAGACTCTTCCTGAAATAAAGATACAAAACAGGCCACCAACAAACATTGCTTTCTTCTTGCAAGCAAAACTCCATGTATTTGGTAGCTGAGTCATTTCATATGCCATAATATTATCTGACAACCGTATGGGCACACAAATTTTAAAAGACACAGACTTTATCTTCATGAAGGACAGGAATTAAAAGTTGAAATTAAATACTCTGAGAACTGAGATGGAATAGTGTGAAATAAACACAATTTTCCATAAACATCTAGCTTTGCATTAAATTCTAAGAGATTAAAGTCATAATTCTCAAATTCTTCCATTATTTTCTTCTTTTTTTGTACTTTACTTTCAAGCCCTCTGCATATTCCATGTACTTACATATCCATACACACCTTACACATGCACACCTTTTCCTTCTTTGCAATACCCATAAATTTCCATATCTCAAAAAAGAAAGGGTGAAATCCAAATTCTTTGGTCAAAGTCAGCATGTTAGTCAGCAAAAATAAGTCTAAAGTTAAATTTAAGCAAAAATATGTATCCCCCAACACAAACACTGTAAGTGCACCTTATTTTAGTTCTCACATGAGAACACACATTGCTTTGGTACTTTTTAAACTGGTTTCCATGTTTACAGAATGAGGCTGCTTAGTTCTGCACATCCCAAGAGACTTAGCTAATCCTGTACCTGCTGTTTACAAAGCCACATTCCCAACACTGTGTCAAAGCCCAGAGCCACCCTGGAGAATTTTCCTACAGGCCCTCCAAAAGTTGCAACTGGCACAGCATATCTTAGAGCCTCACTTACAGAGAAGGTATTCCAAAGTTGCTACAAAGTGCTTATTAATTTCTATGACAACGACAGCCCACAATTTAGTTTGAAAAACTTCCTTTCAGTATAAGAAATAAACAGAATAGAATCTTTCACTAACAAAGATTTTCATTCTGACTCATAGACACCAACCCTAAATTCAGTTCTACTACTACAGACTTTTTTAAATATTCAACTCTATTTCTTAACCTCAGCTGCCATCCCAAACCCAAATTATTCTAACAAAGTAGTCTAATTGCTATTTCCCCTATCTACCTAAAGGTAATATTCAGATTAACCTATTAGGAAGATGGTGATTTAAATTCTACACATTAACCTTTCAGGATCTTTTTTAAAAGTTTCATAGTAACAGTTCAAAATCTTAATCTCCTTGTAAGTATCAGCTCATTCACCGAAATTTCTTATTTAAGTCCTTATTCACAAATTAATGTTATTGATCTACAAACAAGCAGATTGGATTGAGATGAAATGCAAAAAAAAAAAAAAAAAGCATAAGATGATGTTAGAGCAATTCAAACCTCAAGTCCAGATATATAGGTGGCAAACAGACTTAGCAGGTGGCTGGGACTACTTTGAAAAATGTTTTACTGCTTCATCCTTCTTTTTAGATTTTTGAAATATTAAAATATTTGAGTGGAGAGAAAGAGGTCAAGTATGATTCTGTTTAAAATCTCCAGGTCTTCCATTGTTGAGAAAGAAGTCAAGTGTCAGATACTACTGGAGATACTCAAATTTTTTATCTTCAATTTAGGTTTTATTTATTAAGAGTATTTAGTCAATTTTACTTTTTATGCCCATTTACTACAATCCATTAGAAAGCTTCATTTCAAAGTTATTTGTTTCCACTGCCACCCTGCACCGTAAACTTTAAGTGACTGGATACATGCCTTATCCGGCCTCTACAAAGAAAAACAACATCCTTTATATAGTATTGTTTTTTAAGATGCATATGTTTAGGTCTTTCTAAATCAGAATAAAATGCAGTTGAAAAAAGCTATCTTTTTACACTTTTTATGAAGCCTTGTCACAATAAAACCTAAAATCTGAGCAATGTTAAAATAGAGGACACTGTGATAAAGAATCACTGAAGTCTCTGGACTTCCTATTATAAATGTGGTTCTCTTTCAAGATGAGCTTTCACTTAAAAAAAAAATCAAAAGAAATCTAACAAAGGAAGATCTTCAGATTCTAAAACTGAATTACAGAGAACTAGGCCATGCTAATAGAAATGCAGTGTAATTGAGTACATTTAAAACATACTATTGTTTGCATTTTCCCTAGTTTTTAAAATAACTCTATGTGAATGGAACAGCCATTCTTAGAGCTCTACAAGACATTCATGATGCCACTTCAGCACAGGAGTAATCAAATATCTCAAAACAATTTTAAAATAATTCTTCCATATCTTTGACCTGGGGTTCAGATGCTAGAATGGTCAAATCCACACAGGGGCTTCCTTCAGGTTCTAGCAGTGAGAGTCTGATTCTGCCACTGATAACTGAAAAACGGTCACCAAAACTCCCCAAACAGTGCTTCTCAAACTGTACTGCCTTCTGTGGGACTTATTGGAAGAAGTGATAATTTTAATTAAGACCTTAATAAAACAAGCAGTCCCATAAACATCCGAAGCCAGAGAGATACAACAGAAGAAACTACATACCAAAACACAGTGGACATGTTTGAAAACCAAATAGAGGAACAATATGATTGGAGGTAATGAGGGAGAAAGGATGTGGTACCAAATAACATCAGACAGGTGGATTAAGATTACTGCTTAGGATCCCCAAGGCCATTGTAAGGTGTTCAGGTTTTCTTGAAAGTGCAGTTGGATGATCAGTTGCACTGATCATCAGATGGACCTGAGGGCTTGAAACACAAACATTTCTTGGCCCCACTTTCTGAGTTATTTTTGTTTTTTTTTTTTTTTGGAGACAAAGTCTCGCTCTGTCACCAGGCTGGAGTGCAGTGGCGCGATCTCGGCTCACTGCAACCTCTACCTCCCAGGTTCAAGCGTTTCTCCTGCCTCAGCCTCCCAAGTAGATGGGATTACAGGCACGCACCACCACACCCAGCTAATTTTTGTATTTTTAGTAGAGACGGGGTTTCACCATGTTGGCCAGGATGGTCTTGATTCCTCGACCTCGTGATCTGCCTGCCTTGGCCTCCCAAAGTGCTGTGATTACAGGCATAAGCCACATGCCAGGCCCCCTTCTGAGTTTTTCATTTGGTAAGTCTGGGGTGAGACTTCAGAACATATTTCCAGGTAATACTAATGCTATGAGTCTGCGGACCAGTGGAAGTGGCAGGGGAGCAGCAAATTCTACATAACTTTAGAAGGTACACTGTATAGACCAGTAGTTCCCAACTTTGGTTGCATACTAGAAACACCTGGGGAGCTTTTTAAACTCTCAGCACTCAGGCCACAACCCAGGCTGCACAAATCTTAATTTGAGGAGGGTCAGCCCATATAGCAACAGCTTTATTTTATTTTATTTATTTTTTATTTTTTGAGATGAGTCTCACTCTGTCACTCAGGCTTGAGTGCAGTAGTGTGATCTTGGCTCACTGCAACCTCCGCCTCCAGGGTTCAAATGATTCTCCTGCCTTAGCCTCCTGAGTAGCTGGGATTACCGGTGCATGCCACCACACCCAGCTAATTTTTGTATTTTTAGTAGAGATGGGGTTTTGCCATGTTGACCAGGCTGGTCTTGATCTCCTGACCTCAAGTGATCCACCAGCCTTTGCCTCCCAGAATGCTAGGATTACAGGCATGAGCCACCATGCCTAGCCTAACTTAAATTTTCATATTATATATTTTTAAAACCATTTACCTGAAGTCATAAAGCCATCATAATCAAGTTAAAGTTATTGATCCATTTCCAAATTCATTTTTAAAATTTTAATTAAGCATTACAAATAAATAAATAGGAAAAAATATGTATTATCCTAGATGCATTTTTAAAGTCAAGTTGTAATTGTGGTTTTCTTTTAGGTATAATTTACATAGGTATAATTTTCTTTTAGGTGTAATTCATCTTTTTAAATGTACAGTTCTATGAGTTTTGACAAATACAGATAATACCACTACAACCAAGGTATAAGAGAGTTTTGGTTGGGCATAGTGGCATATGTCTGTAATTCCAGCACTTTGGGCAGTAAAGCAGATGGATTGCTTGACCTCAGGGAGTTCACGACCAGCCTGGGCAACATCGTGAAACCCCATCTCTACAGGAAATAGAAGAATTAGCCTCACATAATGGCATGTATCCATGGTCCCAGCTGCTTGAGTGGCTGAGGTGGGAGGCTTGCTTGACCCCAGGAGGTCAAGGCTGCTATGAGCTGTGAGCGAGCCACTGCACTCCAGCCTGGGTGACAGAGCAAGACCCTGTCTCAAAAAAAAAAAAAAAAAAAAACAGTTTCATCACCCTAAGAAAATTCTCTGAGCCCCTTTGAAAGCAGTTTTGATTTATAGACAAGAATCTTCTGCCAACTTCCTCTATCCTATACCCAGTTGGTTGCACAATTTTTTCCTTGTCCTAGCAAAGGGAGATGCATGAGACAAAGGTTACAGAAAAGGATGTTGGTGTCCATCTGAGTTGTACTGGGCAAGCTTTGCCACTCTGAGGATATAGAAATAGATTTGAATAAAAACATATTATTATATATGTATCTAATATTAAAATGGAATTAGATCAAGCGTAATTAAATTTAAATCTACAGCATTATGTTTAAAAAAATGTGAACTGGTCATCTTTTGTGGATGCTAGGGAAGGTTACTATTTTGAAAACTGATGAGAAAAGAAAATAAGAATTCATTCCCTTTCTTTTATTAACTCTGCCATTGGATAACCATATAGTAGATGAAAGGAGTTTCTCTTTATTGAAGCATTGAAACATCATTCTGTTGCAACTCTTAATGAACTAAGGATCAATTAATGATGTTCAAAGGTGGCTAATATCACGAAACAAAGAGAAAATCATGCATTACGTTCCTGCAGATGGCAGAACACCGCATACTATAAAATTTTTTAATGAAACTTGAATCTGATCAAATCTGTAGGTCCAACTACCATTTTATAGGAAATACAGGGGACATAGAAACATGTTAAATTGCACCACAGGAACACAATCAGGAAAGTGAGACTGCAGGAAACTCTAACAGAGAAATGATCCAGTTTCTCTTTGACAAAAAAATTTTGAGAGAGAGACAAAGACAGAGGCAGATATGAAGGGGGAACTTACGGATTTTAAAAAGATGTAGAATACTTATCCCAATCACTTATAGTATATGAATCTTATTTGGATACTAATTCAAGCAATCATCAAACTTAATAATATTTATGTGAAAACTTGAAATGTAAACACGGAGGACATCTAATTTAGATTTAAAGAAGGAAATGTTTAAAATGCTGTTATTTTTTCAGTATGCTGATAGACTCTAGTAATATTTTTAGAAGAGATGTTATCTTTTAGAGACAGCTACTGTAATATTTATGAATAGAGTGATATTACATCAAAGATTTTTTTCAAAATAATACTGATGTAGAAAAAGTGAGCGGGATAGAAAAGAAACAAGATTGGCCATAAGTGCATTATTGTTAAACCAGGATCATGGGCACAGGAGGATTTATTACACTGTTTTGCTTACTTTAGTTTATGTATATATAAAATTTGCCACAATAAAAATTCACAATGAAAATAAAAGGCAAAAAAATACTGTTATTCAAATGGCAATGAAGCAGCCTCATTATACGGGGTGCTACCCAAAGTTCTTTGTTTCATGGCCAAGGAAATCAAGGATGCGGACATTCCAAGGGTGAGGTTAAAGCAGTTTAGTAAGAGAGAGAAAGAGAGAAAGCTCTCTGCCACAGAGAGGGGTCCCAAAAAAGGGTTGCCATTTCACAGTGAGACACAACGGTTTTTATAAACAAGCTAGTGGAGAGGGGGTATCTCATCTACATAAGGCATGAAAAAACAGTTAGAACTAGGTGTGTCATTTGCATAGGGCAAGAATCTCTGGCAGCCCCCACTCCAACCTTTTATTGCACAGGCAAGTCCTTGGCCTAAGTTACTCCATGTTGCTTATCTTTTTTATTGCACATGTATTAAGGGAGCAGAATCCTCCACGGTGGACATGCCTGGCCCAAGATAGTTCCACTTATAGGTGCAACTGCAGGCACCCCCGCCCCATGCAAGCTTCCTTATCTGAGTATGTCCAAAAAGAAAAGGAATTTGCTCACTAAGGCCCACTGTGCTTACTGGGGCCCACAAATGGATGGGAGGATTGCTGATTACACAGGAGGCTCCCTCTCTGTGTTGGAACTTTGCTCCTTATCTATGTTTGCAGCCCGATCTTCCAGGCTGCTCTTTGTTAGAGAAGGAATTCTGCTGAGGACTCTTTGCCCTAACTATCTGCCTAGCTGGTTTCTTTCTTCCTTCTCTCTCAGTAATAACAGGATTATTGATAACAGCCCAAAATTGGTGGGAAAAAACATCAATCAGTAATGGATAAATAGAATGTGGTATTTCCTCTCTCTCTGCCTACAGTGGCCTAATCTATATGGTTTTACAACCTAGAATAGCACTGTCCATGAGCCTCTATCCAAAGGCTGAAATGTGAAGATTCTACACGGAACTGCCTGCTCAATAAAACAGTTCCCCCTGTACTCAACACAGTATCCATCAAACATTTTACTGACCGAACGGTGAAAAAATAGTGCAGGAACTCTGAAATATAGAAGGTCTAAGGTCTTCCAACTTCCTACATTTAAAGGTAAATAGTGTGATGCTGACTTATATATTTTTTTCTACCCTGTGATATGGTTTGGCTGTGCCCCCACCCAAATTTCATCTTGAATTCCCACGCATTGTGGGAGAGACCCAGTGGGAGGCAATTGAATCATGGAAGCATGTCTTTTCCAGCTGTTCTCATGACAGTAAGTTTCACAAGATTTGATGGGTTTTTTTGGGGGGGATGGGGGTTTGAGACAGTGTCTCACACTGTGGCCAAGGCTGGAGTGCAATGGTACAATCTCGGCTCACTACAACCTGTGCCTCCTGGGTTCACACAATTCTCTTGCCTCAGCCTCCCAAGTAGCTGGGATTACAGGTGCACACCACCACACCCGGCTAATTTTTTGTATTTTTAGTAGAGACAGGGTTTCACCATGTTGGCAAGACTGGTCTCAAACTCCTGACCTCATGATCTGCCTGCCTTGGCCTCCCAAAGCGCTGGGATTACAGGCGTGAGCCACCGTACCGCACTGATCTGGTGGTTTTAAGAAGAATAATTCTGGCTGGTGCAGTGGCTCACGGCTGTAATCCCAGCACTTCGGGAGGCCAAGGCGGGAAATCATAAGGTCAACAGATCGAGACGATCCTGGCCAACATGGTGAAACCCCATCTCTACTAAAAATACAAAAATTAGCTGGGTGTGGTGGTGCGTGCCTGTAGTCCCAGCTACTCAGGAGGCTGAGGCAGGAGAATTGGTTGAACCTGGGAGGCAGAGGCTGCAGTGAGCCGAGATCACGCCACTGCACTCCAGACTGGTGACAGAGTGAGACTTTGTCTCAAAAAAAGAAGAGGAATTCCCCTGCACAAGCTCTCTCTCTTTGCCTGCTACCATCCATGTGAGACATGACTTGCTCTTCCTTGCCTTCCACCATGATTGTGAGGCTTCCCCAGACAGGAAGAACTGTGAATCCAATCAAACCTCTTTTTTTTTTTTTTGTAAATTTTCCAGTCTCGGGTATGTCTTTATCAGCAACGTGAAAATAGACTAATAAATACTAAAAATAGATCTATTTTAAATGCTGTTTCCTTAAATCTCTGGGTGATCCTACATTAATCAAATAAACTGAAAAACTCTAGTGCATTACTTGAGTATCTAAATGCCCTAAACAGTGACATAATAAGAGATCTCTTACTGAGAAGTTATTTGGGGGGATTTCAGAGAGCATTAAAAGAGACATGTTTTAGTATGAGTGTAGGGGTTCTCAGAACCTCTTAAGAAACAGAAGATAGTATCAGATATGTTAACACACAAGGCTCTGTGAAAATAATATGGTTAAGAAATGTGTTTCCATTTGGCATGTTCTTGAGTATTATCTTCTCTCTAAATGTCATTAACAAGGACAATAAGAAGATACAAAATCAACGGTCGGGGCAAATCTAATTAAATTCATATCTAAATTAGGACATAAATAAAGGTGGCAGCTGGGCACATTGGCACACATTTGTAAGTCCAGCTACTCAGGAAGCTGAGACAGAAGAATCACTTGAGTCTAGGAGTTCAAGGCCAGCCTAGGACATAGCAAGACCCTATCTCTAAAAAATAAAAGGTGGAGGCGGGCACGGTGGCTCATGCCTCTAATCCCAGCACTTTGGGAGGCTGAGGCAGGTGGATCACTTAACGTCAGGAGTTCGAGACCAGCCTGGCCAACATGGCAAAACCCCATATCTACTAACAATACAAAAATAAGCCAGGCATAGTTGCAGATGTCTGTAATCCCAGCTACTCAGGAGGCTGAGGCAGGAGAATCACTTGAATCCAGGAGGTGGAAGTTTGCAGTGAGCTGAGATTGCATCACTGCACTCCAGGCGACAAAGCAAGACTCTGTCTCAAAAATAAAATAAAAGGTGGAGAGTAAGCCCCTTATATTTGAAATACATAGTAATAAATACATTTTTAAAATGTATTTAAAAATCAAAATTTGTTTTAAATCAAATCTTTACATCACTACCTATTTACAAAACTGTCTGTAAGGCACATTTAATATTACATCTCAACAAGAGTGCTTGCTTGTGAGTACACAGACAGGGAGTTCAACTTGAATTCTATCATGCAATTGCCCACTTTTTACACAATGAATCAGAAGAACATTTCAATGTAATTTCCACTATGTTGCAGAATTAAATCAATTAACATTAAATCAATCAACATTTTACCAATATTAAGCAAAGCTATTAAACAAAATTTATTGATCAAATTTTAACAGTGACCATACAGAACTATTTCTAACTTCCTGGTCAGGTTAGAGAAGTTAGCGCCTTCCAGAATATGCCACAAACGGCAGGTCAGAGACTAAGACAAGACTAAATACTTTCAAAAAAGCCTACTTGTCTCTCTGCTTCTCAGGCCCTGATTCTCAAGTTTAAGAACTGACCAGCTACTCTTTCTTCAATTTCTGAACAACTACTCCTTCTATCATCCATCTTCTCTGAAATTAATTACTGGTTTCACAAATTTTAATAAAGATGAATTAAAACAGATATTAGTTTTAGAAACTAGACTGAGAATCTTCCCATTAAAATTCACTGCTTGAGGGATTTTCTCAGCCAAAAATAAACATATGGTATAGGGAGCGGTTTCTTAGCAGGAAACTGCTGTCAACAAGCTCATAGGGACCTGTCATCAGGGCCCCACACAGCCAGCAAGTCGACATGTAATATTGGCTAGTTATCCTCTCCCTCAAGCAAATGGAAGGTAACTTTTCGGCTTTTTTTGCAGCAACCTTCTGTATTAAACAGATGCAACTTATTTCCAAAGAGTACTTTGCTTGTGAAGTTAACATTGAAAACATCGAAAGTGAAAATGCACAGGGTCAGCAGGCAGCCAGTTAACATCCAAACACCAACATTTAAACAAAATGGAAGCCACAAAATCCAGAAATGAATATCTAGATGTAGGTATGTTAATTTTATTAATTTTATTAACTTACAGGAATATATACTACAAGTCATATGACAGCAATATTTGTAGTATGAAATAGAAAAGACAAATCTATGGATTTGATGGATTCTCTAAGAATTTTGCATGTGAAGGTGGATGAGTGCAGTTGAAAATCTCCAGTGCACTCTAAATTTAAGCTTGATGCCAATAAACCTGTCACTTCCATAAATTTTAAAAGGGTGGCCTGTTCCTGTGCACTGATATATATAAACACAATATGGATATTGCTCTATGTGAGTACAGCTTGTAACTGTGTCAACCCACAGTGGTCATGTAGTGGGGAGCAATTTTAAAATATTCATTTCTTGCTCAAATTAGAATTAATCAAAAAGCATGGATGTGCAGTTTTGATACCATTATGATAATATAAGTAACTGGTAAAGATGAGTTACAGTTAATCATACACATGGTGGATTTAAAACTTGTTAGTAATTTCACTGAAACTCCTCCCTTGAAAAGGGGCCTGCACCAATTACAGTGGCTCATGCCTGTAATCCCAGGACTTTGGGAGACCAAGAGAAGAGAATCACTTGAGGCAGGAGTTTGAGACTATTCTGGGCAACATAGAGAAACCCCATCTTTAAAAAAAAAAAAAAAAAAGGTTTGATTCTCCACCACTTGTATGAGGACCAGATTTTATATGACTTGTTTCTAATAAATAGAATGTGATAGAAGTAATGTTATGTTATTTCTCAGGCTGGGTCATTAAAAATATTAAAATTTCCACTGGGGGAAAGTTAGCTGCCATGTCATAAGGACACTCAAGCAACTGTGTAGGAAAACCCATGTGGACAGAAACAGCCCCTGTACCAACAATCAATTTGCCAGCCTAATAAGTGAGGCACCCTGGAAAGTTTGACCAGAAGTGTATCCTTCAGGTCCAGTCAAACTTTAAATAACCACAGACAGGGAAAAAGGGAAAATCTTGACTAAAACTTCATGAAAGACTACAAGCCAGAAAAGTCAAATTAAATTATTTCTGAATTCCTGATCCATAGAAAGAGATAATAAACATTTATTTATTTATTTATTTATTAGATAGAGTCTCACTCTGTCACCCAGGCTGCAGTGCAATGGCATAGTCTCAGCGCGCTGCAACCTCTGCCTCCTAAGTTCAAGTGATTCTCCTGTCTCAGCTTCCCGAGTAGCTAGAACTACAGGCACATGCCACCACACCTAGCTAATTTTTGTATTTTTAGTAGAGATGGGATTTCACTATGTTGGCCTAGTCCTGAACTCCTGACCTCGTGATCCACCTGCCTCAGCCTCCCAAAATACTGGGATTACAGGCATGAGCCACCAAACCCAGTCTATTTATTGCTATTTTAAGCCACTAAGTTTGAGGGGGGATTTGCTATACAATAGCACAGTAGTCCCCAAACTTTTTGGCACTAAGGACTAGTTTAGTGGAAGACAATTTTTCCACAGATGGTACAGGCTGGAGTTGGGGAGGTGAAGGGTAGTTTCAGGATAAAACTGTTCCACCTCAGATCACTGGGCATTAGATTCTCATAAGGAGCAAGTAACCTACATTCCTCACATGTGCAGTTCACAACAGAGTTCATGCTCCTATGAGAAGCTAATGCTACACTGATCTGACAGGAGGTGGAGCTCAGGTGGTAATGCTTGCTTGCTGGCCACTCACACTCTGCTGTGTGGCCCAGTTCCTAAGAGGTCACTACCCGGTACTAGTCTACAGCCCAGGGATTGTGGACTCCTACAGTAGCAGACAACTAATACAAAGTAGATATTTGTTTGTTTTTAAGACCACAGATTGCTTAAACATTGGATACTGATGTGCTTCCAACACCGAGCAGATAGCCAACTAATCTCCATTTCACCTTGTGAAAATGCTGAACCCAAGAGAACATCACAATTGGCCTAAAATGCTCACCAGGAATGCTTATCTCAAGGCATAAACTGCTGTTATAATAGTGACATACAAGTAAAGTATGAAAAATCCCCTTGCTTAGGTCCTTCAGTGGTTCATCCATCACCTTCAGCATGAAATCCAAGTTTTAGTATAACAAGAAAAGTGCTTCATGACCTACCACTGCCAAAAATATCGAGCTTTATTCTCCTATCATATATAATATCATATACTATACTTCCCAAAAATAATTTATAATCCTTTGTACATAAAATGAGTCAGCAACAATTGTGAAAGACTAAGATGAGAATAAAGATGGGATTACTGGCTGTCCTCACTAGCATGCTCTTCTAGATTATCCTTACTTTTCACTATAATGGAGTTATTTTTCAACCCTGTAAGTTATAAAAAACTGATTTCAGGCCAGGCGCAGTGGCTCACGCCTGTAATCCCAGCACTTTGGGGGGCCAAGGCAGGCGGATCACGAGGTCAAGACATCAAGATTGTCCCGGCCAATATGGTGAAACCTCATCTCTACTAAAAATACAAAAATTAGCCAGGCATGGTGGCATGCACCTGTGGTCCCAGCTACTAGGGAGGCTGAGGCGGAAGAATCACTTGAACGCAGGAGGCGGAGGTTGCAGTGAGCTGAGATTGCGCCACTGCACTCCAGCCTGGCGACAGAGCAAGACTCCTTCTCAAAAAAAAAGAAATTAAAAATTAAAAAAATTTTTTAAATTAAAAACCGATTTCAATGCAAATGTTCCAGGCCTATATTATGAATGAATTGTCTCTGGTAGAGCTATAGTTGATTATTGATTGTCCTTTGGATATTGATCAGTTTGCCTCTACTTGTAAACCCATCTCACCACTCCTGCATGTCATTTTAAAAATTCTGTTTGAATAAGTTGTAATATCTTATCAGTTCCCTCATTAATTAATAAATTTTAAATTTTTGATGTGTTCATTTTATATTTGTATAAGAGTCATGATTTTACCTAATAAAAGATATTTTTAACCCATGATGATTCATTCCCCCCAATTTTTGTACATACAACAATCTATGGCTAAAATCGTGTCACCATCTTCAGGAAAAAATTCAAGCTATTTAGTATAAAATGGTAAGTTCTTCATGACTGAACCTTGCCAGATTATGTGATGCCTACATCATGCTTACAGCCTAGGGATCTTCTATTACTAATCCTACTATCCATACTAAGAAATCATCTCCTCTCCAAAGACCTCTGTAATCGCCTAGCTATTTATAAGCAAAGATATATGATCTTTCATACAAATAGAGCAACTTCAGGGAAGCCCTTCTGTCTGGAGGGAACCAGGTGATTTTGCAACATGCAAGAACTTTGGGAGCCAGCACAGTGGCTCACGACTGTAATCCCAACACTGTGGGAGGCTGAGGCGGATGGATTACTTGAAGCCAGAAGTTCAAGACCAGTCTGGCCAACATGGCAAAACCACATCTCATAGCCACACATGGTGGCATGTACTTGTAGTTCCAGCCACTTGGGAGCCTGAGGCACAAGAATCGCCTGAACTCAGGAGGTGGAGGTTGCAGTGAGCAGAGATCACAACACTGCACTCCAGCATGGGGGGAAAAGAAAAAAAAAAAAAAAAAAAGAAAAGTTTGGTATGGCTGGAGGCACAGAGTGAAAGAATAATGAGAGGTGATCATACCAGTGCATGCCTGGCATGAAGCCAAGGAGAAGGCTTGATGTGACTTAAGCATAGAACAAGTAATCATTTTTGCATTTTGAAAAGATCACCATAGTTGTTGAATGGAGAATGAAGGAAATAGAGGAAGGTAAATCATAGATGTGGAGACCATTTTAGGGGACCATTACAATTGTTCAGTTGAGGGATGGTGGAAACTTGAACCAGAGGGCTGGGAGTATAAAGTGGATGGGTTTAAAAGACATTTGAAAAGTAATCAGGATTTGGTGATGGGTTAAATAAATGGAGAGAAGTGGTGTTAGATGTGTCTAGGAGGTTTCTGTTTCTTACCTAGATAAGACAATGCATGGTCTCACACACTGAAAGAAAGAACATGAGAAGAGAAGCAGGACTTATGGAGCTAATGATCACACCCTTAAAAATACAATCTTTAAAATAAAAGGAAAAGATAATTCATTTTTTAGAGTAAGGACAGTTCTAAAACATAGCTGATTACATACACAAAAGCTAAATTTTCCGGGTGGGATATTTCAGCCCATTGTTGGATTATCCATTAAAATCAAACCATTGGCTTATGAAATATCAGGCCGTGAACTTTAGAGAATGGAAAATAGCTAAGTAGGCTAAACAATATGCAATGATGAGGGCTTATCCTGGCTCAGATGATAGCACCATGTGGCCTTTTTCAAATGATTTAGTCCTTGTCCCTTCATCTGAAAAGAGCATCTGAATAAGCAATACATGAATAGCAGTCTTACCCCCAAATGTAAAATGAATTCAGTCTCCCTGAACTGATACATCAGCTGTGATATTATTCATCCCAATATGTGCCTTTTATACTGAAACTATCCAATTGTGCTATCTGCCTTAATCAAGTCACCCAAATAATTACAAAGTATTCATATCAGTTCATGCTGATTTACAGACTAAAAGTTTATTTTATGTCAGACATCCTTTCTGTTTTTAATTCTAATTTCTATAAATTTAAGATTCAGGTCTCTCAAACTTTTTACAGGTAATAATATCTTTCGTGATTTTATGAGAAAGACTATTTGAAAAGGATATTTATAGCAAATGTTATTTGAATATTTTGTATCACCCTTAGGCTAGTAATAACTTAATTATGAAAATAGTAGTCCCCAAAATAAGAATAGAATCAAAATAGAAAAGTAATGAGAACAAAATAATGGAAAAATTAAAACAGCTGGATATGGATTATGATCCAAGGAATTCCTATAACTTGTGTCTAGTTAAATATAACAGAAAGTTGGGAAAATGTAATAACAGATAAGAATATAAGAAATAAAACAAATGTTTACCCTTTTTGAACTCATCATTTGGTTTACATCGGCAGAAAGCTAATTATAGTAATTGTAAGAATTCGTGAAAACTGAGTGTGATAGAGATTACAAATGATATTTATAAGAATAACAGTGAATTTAGGGATGAGACTGCGAAACAGCACTGCCTTCATTAATGATGTGGGTAAAGTGTACTAAAAAAGATTATTTTCTTTCCTGATACAAAAGCTTAATTTAACCTTTTTGTTTTAACTTTAGGAAGTCCTAATTGAAATTCTTTTAAATGCATCACAAATGCTGCACAAGATGGATATTGGCACAAACACATTCGTTTAAATCATTCTGTAATGCCCAGTAAAAGAACTGAAGCAGGAACAGTAAGAAGCAAACCTATCTAACACCGGGTAGCACCAGTGACCCCCTCAGGAGCTTTGAGGACCACACCCCCGCCACTCTCACCCCAGCACAGTCTGGTTCCCAGGACTTCAGGATCCTCCTGGGAAACCCTCAGCATGATTAAATGGGCAGACAGGACCTGAAGGGGCCGTTGGTCCTTCTGAAAATGCTCACCAGGCAGCGTGAGTGTGGGGAGGCCATGCACAATGTGTGGGACCCTACCCTGCACCCACTCAGAGCCTCAGCCCTGCAGAGCCACTGGGAATGATTTGCTGCAGGTGGGGTCACCCTGATGCTTCTCTGAGGTCTCTTTTCCTTTCAGTTTTTCTGAGTAACTCCAAGGACCATGTGACTGCATGCCGAATAAACTAGGGTGTGTACAGATCCCGTCCTATGCAGGGAGGGAGCAAAGCAGGAGTGTCTATGACCTGCCACCTTTCCAATGCTACTACAAGATTTGCAAGAAACGGTCATTAATCAAGAACCATCTTTATTAAAAACGATGAAGTAGAGCCGGGTGAGATGCAGCCATTGGCGTCCACTGTCAGTTTTCGTTGCTGGGCACTCGGCAGTGTGGGTGTCTCACCCGGCTCCTCCCCGCAGCCATTGGCGACCACTGTCCGGTTTCAACGTTCCTGGACCTCAGGGCCTCCGTCCTCTCCAATCTAAATGCAGAGACATTTGACATGGACTGTGTCAGGTGTTTTGCAAAATGCAATACGTTCTCATTGACTCTGGTCACTCTGCTGTGCACTGGAGTCAAAACCTCCTCCTCCTGTCTGGACTTTGGGCCTTCCCTCCCTCTGCCACTCTCTGGCCCTGGGTCACCCTCCATCTACTGGCTATTTCAATGGGGTCAACTTGTTTAGATCAACACTTCCGGGGCATTTCCTCATTCCACAGTGCACACATCTATTAATCCTCACATTGCACCCCACGAATGTACAAGCATGATTTGCCAATTAAAACAATACTAATAAAGACAGAATTAATATAGTAAAATGCAAGAAGCAAAATACAGAATAAATATAGTAAAATGCTTCACCACCACACCTACTTGATTTTATCATCCGTCCAACTATGTTCGGGCGATCTTACACTTTCCTTGGGTCGGCACAGGCAGAAGCATCTCATTAGTATTGAAATGCATCTCCTGGCAACCCTGCGGCAGCTCCAGCTTCTAGTTGTCCGGGCCGACACAGCCTCGGGCTGCCTAGCTTGGAGGACGGTGGCTTCCTGTGATGATTGTTGAGCTAGAGTGCTCTGGGTGGTGCTCTGGGTGAAGGAGGCGGCCATGAGGTCACGCTGCAGGGCTTGTGGAGGCAAGGTTTCTAAATCCCCACCACTGCTGGTGGAGCTCCCAATGGGGGAGGCCACACAGTTAGGTGGGAGGGCTTGCTGAGCCAAGGTTTCTAA
>PVKP010039129.1:0-20377 GCA_004027715.1 Plecturocebus donacophilus
TGGAAGAGAGGCAGTGCTTTCTGAAGGGTTGTGCCTTTTCAACTCGGGAGAAGCAGGGCTGCTCTGGAAGTGGACAGTGGGAATTCAGCACCCATGTAACCTTAACTATGCCTTGTCAGAAATGGGCAGGATGAGGAAGAAGAGAAGTCAAAAGAAAGGTGCAGCTGGGACCCACCTGAAGCTTCTACATCCCCATCTTCCTTCTCTGCTTAGAAGATGGGCCCAGGTGTTTGTTTTGAACTTGAATAGGCAGGACTGTCTCAAGGAGACAGAGGAATCTGGGTATGGGCTTGAGTATGAGCCAAAGCTTCTAGAAAGAGTGAATAGAACCCCTTGACTCAGTTTCCAGCTCAGCAATAGGCAGTTTTTAACTAAGGAGATCAACCTTCTGGTCCCACACTTTGTTTGCCCTCTCCTTAGCCAGCCATTCAGACCCTTAGCACAGAGGCCTCGAGTCCTTCACTCCTGGAAAGATCCCTGAGGGTGCATTAGTCAGAAGTCATCCTTTGGTGACAAAATAGCAAAACACTTTTCCCTAATTAACATATAGGCTACATGTATACACACACATACATTGTCTGGTGCTAGTGAATTATTCTAACGCCTTTTTCTGAAGTCATGTCTGCTCATATCATTTTCTCGTAGATTTGGATTAATGGCAAAAACATAAGATATTTGCATTGGGATAAATTTTGAGCTCTCTAGCCCCGTTACTTGTTTAATTGGATACTGTATCCGTTTCTAGCTTCACCATATAGACACATCACATTTTATATAGGACTGTATCCCAATAGCTTCACAGGATTGTGTGATTACTGGGGGTTGTCAGATTTGAACCAACTTCTACTTAGATTGTCTTTTGCTTTTATGCAGTGAACAGGATTGGAAAATCAAGGTCTCTGATGTTGTGCTTGATCTTTTAAAAGGCAATGGCTATCAATTCAAACATATTGATATCAGTCCAAGTGCTTGTAAAGGACTGATAATAGACTCATCAGGCCTGGTGTTCTTGCAAGGAGAGTAAACGATCAGAGCTGAGGCGTTCATCCTTCTCTCCGGCACTAGATATTTATATACATCTGATCTGATTTGAAGACACACTTAAGAACTAATGAAGGTTTCCATTTTGCATTTGCATGTTTATAAGAATACTGGAAAGATACCATCTGAGGATAGATATATGATTACATTTAATAATAAGTTTTTTTAAAAACCTATTTACAATGAACTATTACATTGGCCAGCAAAGATGCCCTATGTAATTCACTTAGGAACCAAAAATCATTTACTTTTTCTCTTGTTATAAGATTAACTAAATTATATTCCAACTTACTATTAACAGTAATGAGGACATTTAGAAATGGTTATGAACATCTGTCCCACCTTTATTTTAAATAAATCAACATATTTTAAATTGGAGAAATATGAACTCATAAAAATGATTTCTAATGTATAATTTCCCCCTAAAGGCTTTCAGGGGATAAAAATATACTTACTCCAACTCCAGAGTATATGAAGTTTTAAGATTATGAAGCAAAATAAAAATACATTTATTATCTTTCTTCTCACTACAAATGTAACAGTAGCAACTTCTATAAACATAGGAGAGCACCCAATGTCTTTAATATTTTCTGTGTATAAGACTCATGCACATGATTCTTTTTTTATCTATGTATATGGTTCCCTAGGTAATGACACCTAACACTGAATAAATTTCAAAGGAAATTTTACCTGTAGATTTCCTCTTTCAATGGTTAATATTTTCCCAGAAAATTGCATTAGGCAAAACATCTATTTTCTCATGCATTTCATATAAATAGTTCTAAAGAAGTGACTATTTTTTTTTTTCAGTTATCATACTAACGTTCTCAGTCCATACTACCCTTTGGTCTGACAGTCCGTCACATTGCCTTCCTGGTTCTGTTAACAGAGTGGGCGTTTCTATATTCTTCTCAGGCCTTGAGCTCTTCCGTTTTCACTCTCACCTTCTCTAGGCCTTGCCCTCCTAACCCCTCACCTTCCAGGAAGGGCTGTTTCTATCCACCTGGGCTGAGGCTAGTCTCTAAGAAAACTCTCAACTTGCTATTAATAAGGTTGACTTCATACAAAAGCAAAAGTGAGGCAACAGGAGAGTGAAGAATAAATGGAAGAGATTTATCTGATAGATGAACGGGCTCACCCAGAAAGTGACAGAAAGAGGTGGATTCAAGTACTGAAAGCAGAAAGAATCGTTGGCGGGAGGGCGGAATGGGGTGCATTCTGACCCAAAGCCAGCTCCTAACGGAACTCACAGGCCTCCTTCTCTGGGGCCAAGTCGCTGTCTTCGGTCCTGAAGTGTCATCCCTGTTCCACCGCTCCGCGACTGGCGAAGTTTCCCTAGCGAGCTTCTCCTCTCAGGCTTGCGGGGTCTGCCAGACTCAGCTCCCTGACCTTCACCTGCTTGGAGACGGACGTTTTCCCTTTGTCCGCTTGCTTGGGGTCCAGGACTGGCCCTCTTGAAGTAGCCTGGGGCGTTCCAGCCCCTTCTCCATCTGGCCCTGCTCGCGCCCAATGCCCTAGCGTTTCGCAGGCCCAGACTCGGGGCTCCAGCGTCTGCGGCCGGGCAAGGTCGCGCCTCCACGCCGTTTCCCTGCCCGGGTGCCGGCTCCGGGTCTCCAGCCTAAAGGCCCGGGGGACCGCTGACCCCCTGCGCTCTGTTCCAGGGAGGCTGCCCGGTGGACAAGACTCACAGAAACCAGTGCAGGGCGTGTCGGCTGAAGAAGTGTTTGGAAGTCAACATGAACAAAGACGGTAATCAGTGCATCCCTTTATTCTAATGTTGATTGAGTAGTAAGGAAATTATATGTACAGAAAATACATGGCACTCCTATGCATGTAAATCAACTCCGAGCGCTTCTTTCCAGATGCTGGGAATTGGCCTCGGGCTTTCAGTCGTATCCTTCCCGTCTCTCAGCAGGAGCCGCTGGCTACCCCTAGAAATCCCCAGGGCCAGACCTATGCCCACATCAGAAAGTTGAGTCCCACAATCATCTCCACAAAGGCAGCGCTTGGGGAGACCCCACTCTCCAAGGAACGGGCGCGCATTTTCTGCCTCCGGTCCTAATCCCTCCTCTCTCCGCTCTTTGGAGCGCTTCGCGGCCACCCCTAAGCCTGCTAGCCTCCCCCAGATCTTGCAGTCCGGATAATCTCCCGGGGAGGAGATCCTACGGTGTTGGAGAAGGGAGTGCAGAGACGTGAAAACGCGAAATTTCCAGCTCCTGTTTGCAAATTCACCAAGATGCCAAAATCAGTACGACCAGTGGGCCGAAGTGAACTTTTCCAGAACCTTCTCTCGGTTCTACAGAAAAGAGGGAAAGAGGGCTGGAGACCCAGGGTGACGCCTGTGGGTGCCTCGGACACCCAGCTCTCCCGAGGCTCTTAAACGTGCAGCAGAAACAACCAGGACGTGAGTGCTTCCTGGGCCTGGAGCACGGTCCGAGCTGCGTCCCCCGCTGCTGCAGTCTTTCGAGGGCGCCCCAGGCCCAGGCAGGGGGCAAGGGGAATGGGCTGGAGGACACCGTGGGGCCTGGGAACAGGGTGCGGGTGGGCTTTTTGATGAGGCGGCCCGGGCCGGGTGGCAGCTCCAGGAGGAGAGAGCCCCTTCCTCCGCGGCGCAGAAAGCCGGAGGGAGCATCCAACCTGTTGAACTTGTGTGTTGACAAGTTGTCAAGCTCCGCGGGCGGAAGATTGCCCTGAATTAATTTGTTTGTTTAAACTGTTGGTGGTAATTGTCACATCTCCCCTGCCTTTCTCCAGCATACTCGGAGACGGGTTCTCCCTCGTTCCATCCCATAGTGATCCCGGGGCTCGGGTCCTTTTCTCCTGGGGCCCTCAGAGGCCAAAAGCCATTTATATGTGGGGACAGGACTGGGGGTAGGGAGCGTCGTTCTTGGGCGGAGCTGGAAAAGTCTGTGCAGAGACGAGGTGCCTGGCTTGCAAGACGTTCCCTCTCTTTTGGATGGGGACGAGGATACCTGGCTACTCCGTCCTAGAAAGTCTCTGATTTCCCTGCGAACCCCCTTCCCTGGTGGGGAGGAGGCTTGGACGGACGGAGAACACACCTAGTCTTGCTTGAGGCTCTGCCATTATCGTGGCACTTTGGGCACAGGCCCCTCTTCTAAAGCCTCAGCTTCCGAATCTCTTCAGGGTAGTGGTGAGAGGGTCTCAGAGTCCCTTCCGCCCTCACATTCCCTCTCCTTCCTTCTTTTCACCTTTTGGGCGACTTTGCCTGCCCAGACTTGACGCTGGGGCGGGGCTCGGGGGAGCGCTGCAGCGGCTGTGTCGCGAAGTCCCTGATGGCCAGCATGCGTGTCTCTTTGCCTCTGCAGCCGTGCAGCACGAGCGGGGGCCTCGGACGTCCACCATCCGCAAGCAAGTGGCCCTCTACTTCCGTGGACACAAGGAGGAGAACGGGGCGGCCGCGCACTTCCCCTCGGCGGCGCTCCCTGCGCCGGCCTTCTTCACCGCGGTCACTCAGCTGGAACCGCACGGCCTGGAGCTGGCCGCGGTGTCCACCACCCCTGAGCGGCAGACCCTCGTGAGCCTGGCTCAGCCCACGCCCAAGGTCAGTGGCCTTGCTGGGCCCAAAGAGACTCGTGCCAGCGAATGGAGGAGAGGGAGCACCCAGTTCTGAGCAGTGATTGGGATCAAGCAGAGTGGGGAGAGAACTCTAGGGTGCTTGGCTGGTCTCTACATGGAGCTCCAGCCCTCCTGCTCTCCCTCGTTCAGCCAGGGGAAGTCAAACTCGAGTGTACAGTAGAGTCAACCTCCGAGTGGCTACAAGTGTGCACCCCAGATCTTATCCTGACCCTCAACCCCAGAAATTCCCTTTCAGCATGTTTGGGGTGGAGTCCAGGAACCTGCACTTTTAGGAAACACCCACTGGTGCTTGGTGGTCGGTGGAGCCCTCAACCAAACCCAGAGGGCAGCCTCAGGTGTTCCTAAAGGCAGAAGAACCAACGTTCATTTTTAGAGAAGAGGAGTTGGCTACAGTTGGAGGAAGGGCCCCAGAATTGCAAATCTTGGCTTGTATTATCTTGGGTAAAGCCATGAGTTTCTAACACAAAAGAGAAATGTGGAGATCACACTGTTAGAACACTTTGAGGAATCTGAGTTCATTTCCCATGCTCCCTCACCTACTTCTGAGGCAGGTGGATTTACAGCAGGGTTGATCCTGTAGGGGCAGGGCCACAGCCAGAACCACCCGGAAAGGCTGCCACCAAGGGCCTACTCTCCAGGCCTCCAGCTGATGCCTGCTAAGTCCCCAACTCCAGGCCGAGGAGGGCCTAGAATCTCCCCCACAGGAGGGCCAGCTGCAGCCCCACACTGCAGGGAAGCCAGACACCTGGGCACATGCACACACACAATATTTAATATTGCTTTCTTACCCTTGATGTGTATAATAAGCTCAGGAAAGTAGCGTTATGAATATGTTGTCAGTTATGAATGGGAATGCTCTGTGAATGATTAAGATGTCTAATTGAAATATTTCCATAATATACTAATCCTTTCTAAAAATACTCATATGCATATTTGTTTGGGATGCCTATTAATTTATACTTTTTTTCACATCTATTTTTATTTACACAAATGCAAGCAGCTCTTGTCTAAATTGAGAACCAGGCTTGGCACTTGGCTCAGCCCAAGGAAAATTTGCTGCAGGGGATAGAAAAGCCAGAGGACCCTCTGGAAGGGAGAGGCGCCCAAAGAGTGGAAATGGGCCTCCCCCAACCAGTATTACTTTTCAGACTCTATCGATATAGGTGTTTGGTTTTTTTACCCACCTATGGCAACTGCACGTTTAAGCAAAACATCCAAATTCCTTTTTATCCCCTTCCCTGCTTTAATTAGAAACTAAACATTTGCCTTTTCTTGCAAAGCTGTGGTTTCCTCGATTCCAGGTGTCTTTCTTTCTTCCCCACCCAGTACCCCCATGAAGTGAATGGGACCCCAATGTATCTCTATGAAGTGGCCACGGAGTCGGTGTGCGAGTCAGCTGCCAGACTTCTCTTCATGAGCATCAAGTGGGCTAAGAGTGTGCCGGCCTTCTCCACGCTGTCTTTGCAGGACCAGGTATGACCACCAGGGCACTGATGTCTCGGGATAAAGAGAGCTGGGAAAGAAGCAGTAGCACTCAGCCTTATAAAACTCCCACCATCCCCGGATAAACCACCAAGGCAGGCACCGATTCTTAACAGCAATGATGAACAACTTGTTTTTACTTTCTTCTTCCCATGGGTTCCAAATATCTTCCTATGTGATCGTTAGTAAGAAACATAATTACATTATTTCAGAAAAGCTGAGTCCAGTCTATGAAAAACACACATGAAAGAACATTACCTCTTTTTGTTTGATTGAAACAGCAAATATAATCTCACATTTTAAAATTGTAATGATTTTTTTAAAACTGTCGATAAAGCAGTGTTTTACTAAGAACATTGGAACTGAGAGAGGAGTAGAAGGTGGTAAGAGTATTCCCTCATGAGATTTTTGGAACTAATGTTATTATTTTATATTCTCAGCTTTATGTTCTCCATTTTGATGCTCCCAGTTTGGGTCATTAATTGATCAGCATGTAGGATCAAAGAGCACATGCACACCTCCTGCAGGCTAGGATCTTCCTGATTCTTCACGTGCTTTTAGACATTTTGTAAACAAATAGGCATTTTGCATAATTCTGTGGTTGTAAATGACATTCAGAGGAAGAAAAGGTGTGTGCAGCGAAACATTGCATTCTACCAAGACCCAGAAATTTTGTTGTTGGAAATATCAGAAATGGCTCCTGCTAACATTTTTCTAACCTCAAAGGAAAGAAAGAAAATGAAGTGTTCACAACTATTGACTATTACCAGTGCATTCACAGAAATGAATGACACATTTCCCAAAAGGCTAGTAAGTAATTCTAAAAGCAAAGGATTTATTTCTTCAATTCATTTCATACCTAATTAAAGCATAATAGTGCCCTTTTCTATGAAGTATGTTTCCTACTGAAAGATCGGGCAATGTGCTAAAAGCATTTCATCTTCTAGAATGAGATGTTCTTTTTTTTGTGGGCTGCCCTTTCAAATATGGCCAGAATTAGGTATTGTTTACCTTGCATTTTAAAATTATTTCCTGTACTTAATGCAATGAAACTAAGAATAAAACATTTAAAAAATTAAATCCTTTGGTCTAATTGTGATTTTGGTTACAAGGCTTCATAATTCAGCTTTTAGCTCCCAAAAGAAATTCTTTTACATAAATTATTTAGAATTGGCTGGTTTTTGAGTTTTGAGATTTTTTTTTAAGGTAGTTAGGTCCTATCGTTGACCAGGTTTACTGGTTAGCTTTAACCATTTGCTTTGTGTGTGTGTGTGTTTGTGTGTGTGTGTGTGTGTGTAGATTGGCTTTTTATTTTTTCAAAGCAAGTATTTGTATACACAAACCCAAATAAAATTTACTACTGTCTGCCACTTAGCCCTTTGGTAGAAATCCTTCAACAACAAGCAAAGTGCAGTGCAGAGGAATCCAGTATATTAATTTGGAAAAAGAGACAGATTTTCATTTTAAATATTCAGTAGCACATTTTATTAGAATAAAAATGACAAGCACCTTGATGCTGTCCATTTGTGGGTCTCAGAAAAATCAGGCAGTGAGATGAGGAAAACTGAGCAAAACCTGATTAACATAATTACACCCTGAGTTCCCCGAATGCCACTTGGGAATTAGTGATCTCTCTCTCTCTCCCAGCCCAGCCCCTCAACCCTCCAGGAAGATGGGGACCCAGCTCTGCAAGCATCTGAGGAATCCTCCACCCTGCTAATAGCAGCATAGTCTGTGAGGGGAATTTGCCTGCTGAGCTGCTGGCATTTCAGAAAGCCTCGGTCTCCAGAGGAGCTTCTAGGTGGTCAGGAATGGGTGGACCCAAGGACAAGAGGGGCAAATCCTTTTCTGAGAGAAGCAAACTTTGGAGAATTGGAAGAGCTGACTCTCAAAATGCATGTGCAGATCTATAGGCACCTTTTCAAAAAAGGAAAATATGGGAAAATAAGGGAAAGCTAGAATATTCAGAAAAAATTACCAAGACAGGCATTTAAAACACTTTTTAAAATAATGGAAATTTACATAGTGAAATTGTTTATAAATTTATAAATTACACACTATATTATATTATACATCTATTGTATGACAGCTGATGCTTTTGGAAGATGCTTGGAGAGAACTGTTTGTTCTAGGAATAGCACAATGGGCCATTCCGGTTGATGCTAACACTCTACTGGCTGTATCTGGTAAGAATTGCACAATTTAATGACTTTGTTGTAGAAATTACCATAAAAATACATTACTGAAAAAAGAACAACATGTAAAGAATAACAAATTCCTGCTGAACAATAGAGTATACCTGTCATTTATAAATCTATATTTAAATGCAAATAATGTTGTTTTGTTGTATTCATGACTGCTTGCATTGTTATTTAAATGCAAATTACTGTGTTTGTTATCATCCAAGAGAAGATTTTATATTAACTTTCATACAATATAGCCAGTTTACATGGAATCAGATATCTTACAGTGACAATTGAATAGATATTGATATGCAGGATTTTGTCAAAAATCAATATTAAATCATGAAAATGCCTTCATATTAGAGTATTTATCCCATATTTTTATTCCAGGCATGAATGGTGACAACACAGATTCCCAGAAGCTGAGCAAGATCATATCTGAAATACAGGCTTTACAAGAGGTGGTGGCTCGATTTAGACAGCTCCGGTTAGACGCTACTGAATTTGCCTGTCTAAAATGCATTGTCACTTTCAAAGCCGGTAAGCAGACACAGACCCCTGTTTCTTCTCCTTCCTGTTTCGCCACCTCACTAATTCAGCCACCTCAAAGTCTGAACTGAGCTTTGCAAAAAGAGGTGATGGTTTTCAAGGGAGCTGATACTCTTAATCTGGCCCTTTTTGATTGCTATGGGAACCTGCATGTTCTGCTGGGCATCCACCTCCAGAGAGGTGCGTTCCCAGACACAATTTCTTTTCTTCTGCATTTTTTTGTTTTGTTTTGTGTTTTTGAGACAGAGTCATGCTCTTGTCAGCAAGGCTGGAGTGCCATGGAGTGATCTCAGCTCACTGCAATCTCCGCCTCTTGGGTTCAAGCAATTCTCCTGCCTCAGCTCCCAAGTAGCTGGAATTACAATGCCTGGCTAATTTATGTATTTTTAGTAGAGACGAGGTTTCACCATGTTGACCAGGCTGGTTTCAAACTCCTGACCTCAAGTGATCCGCCTGCCTCGGCCTCCCAAAATGTTGAGATTACAGTCATGAACCACTGTGCCCGGCTCCCAGATGTAATTTCTGTGCTGTCTATCACAGTTTCCTGGTCTTCATTTCTAGTTCCTACACATAGTGGTTCTGAACTGAGAAGTTTCCGGAATGCTGCCGCCATTGCAGCCCTTCAAGATGAGGCTCAGCTAACGCTCAACAGCTACATCCATACCAGGTGACCCTTGTTTGCCTTGAACATGTACTTAAGAAAATTGCCTCCATTGTGAATGTGTGAGCAGGTGGTAATAAGCCAGTTTGAACATTGTGACTGATTATCTTGTTGCCAGCCAGTTAATTTAGGGAGAATCCATGTCCTTATCTATCTGTCAGGGTGGGTGAGAGGAGCAAATCTAATTAGGTGATCCAGTGAAAGCTCTGTCAGACATATTACAGTTGTCCTGGAGGAACAAGTTGATCCATCAAAATAATGGAACAATATTTATGTGATGGGTATGGAGGAGTCAAAACTGAAGGCCAAAGTGTAATGGTTGGTATATGAGAGAGTGGTCACATCATTCTTGAGAAAATGCAGTGCATTTCTTCAGATGCCAATCTCAAATAAAAGGATGAGAGAACTTTCCAGAGAGGCTTTTTTTTTTTAGACAGGGTCTTGCTTTGTTGCCCAGGCTGGAAGGCTGATTACAATGGCATGTGAGCATGACTCACTGCGGCCTTGAACTCATGGGCTCATGCGATCCTCCCACCTCACTTACTGAGTGGCTGAGACTATAGGTGCATGCCACCACAGCCAGCTAATTTTTAAAGTTTTTGTAGAGACAAGGTCTTGCCATGCTGCCCAGGCTGGTCTCGAACTCCTGGCCACAAGTGATCCTCCCACCTCAGTCTCCAAAAGTGCTGGGATTACAGGCCTGGGCCATTATGCCCAGCCTAGAGAAGCCATCTTTTCACCTATCATAATTGTTGTTTGGCTTTGGTGACTGCTATCTGTAATTTTGAGTCATAACATCTACTAGGTTACTTCTGGCCAGGCAGGGCCGACAGGCAGAGGCTGTTCTTGGCTGTTTGTGGGGACTCTCAGACACTGGGCCTCCAACAAAACCCCTCCTGGCCCAGCACTGGCCAAGCTCATCAAGAAGTATAGGCTGGCGTGTGCAGTGGCTCACTCCTGTAATCCCAGCTCTTTGGGAGGCCAAGGCAGACAGTTCACTTGAGCTCAGGAGTTCGAGACCAGCCTGGGCAAAACATGGCAAGACCCTGTCTCCACCAAAAATTTTTTAAAAAAGAAAAAGAAGTATAGACTTTATGATGCCATTTTCAAAGAAAAAAGAAAAAAAGAAAAAGAAAATGCCAGATGCCAGGCTTTTAAAGATAAATGGAACCTCTCTAGTTTACTAAGTTAGGACCATGGTAGATTTGAGGTGACAATAGAGTTGTTTTTCTCTAGGCTGTTCTGAAAGGGACCTGTGAAAGCCCATCTTCATCATCTTAACATCAGCTACAGACACTGTGGTGGGAATAAATATGTCAAAGCGGTAGAGGCTGTTAATGCCTCCCTCAACAAATGGGTCAGAGAAATCCCAAGTCAACTCTGTCCATTCGGGGTGATACCACTTGTGCTAGGGTCTCCTTATTTCTATCATAAACCTTCTTTTGAATACTAAATGAATAAAACTATTCCCTGTCCATGGAATATCACTGAAACTATGTTGACAGACTGCACCTGTATATGTTTTTCCAAATTAAAATGCTATGATTTGAAATTTTTAATCCATATTGAATTACAGAATATACGTGTGTGTGTGTGTGTGTGTGTGTGTGTGTGTATGCATATATATATATATATATATGGTAGGCATTTTATATTTGTTCAAAATTATTAAATGGAGGATTACATAATCTGGGTGCTTCTACTAACTTGTAGGCTGGACACAGTGGCTCACACCTGTAATCTCAAGCACTTTGGGAGTTTAAGGAGGATAGATCACCTGAGGTCAGGTGTTCAAGACCAGTATGGCCAACATGGTGAAACTCCATCTGTACAAAAAATACAAAAGTTAGCTGGGCGTTGTGGCACGCACCTATAGTCCCAGCTACTCAGGAAGCTGAGGCAGGAGAATTACTTGAACCTGGGAGGTGGAGGTTGCAGTGAGCCAAGATTGTGCCACTGCACTCCAGCCCCGGTGACAGAAGGAGTGAGACTCCGTCTAAAAAACAAACAAACAAAAACTGACTTGTACATCCTAACTGACCGTTGACATTTAGAGCCATTATGGTATTAAGAACTTAAAAATAAGAAGAACGTGATATTTAGTTATTGATCCAGTCAAGCCTTTGCCATTCTGGCCACATGTGGGGCTGCAGGTAGGCATTATGGGATACCAGAAGGAGCAAGACACTGCCCCTTGTCATCGCAAGAAGTGGGCAGCAGTGTCACATCAGTTCAAACTAGAGAAGAGAGGGAAAGCAATGTGGGGAGTGGGAGAGACGAATCCCAGTCAGAGGGAGCAAGGGGAAAATCGGAAAGGCTGATAGGTGGAGGAAAGCACATGTGAATTGGTCCTTCAATAGGAGGAGGATTTCAGCAGTGGGGAAGGGGTGTCATGAAGGTGGTGGAGGAGCTGGTAGGGGTCCTGTGGGAATTGCCAGGGAGGTGGGTGAGGAGGGGAGCCTGGTGTGCCAGGACCTGCTGATAGGGTGGCCTGAGAGAATTCAACCATGGGTTAACAACAGCTTATTTTAGAGAAGTGGCAAGTAAACTACATCTCCCCAACACCCAAAAGAAGAAAATTACGTGTGGAAAAAGCACATCTGCTTTGACATGGAATTCTTGTTATTTCTATTAAATATTAGAATATTAAATATTAAATAAATATCTTATTTCTTAAATAATGGAATTATGGAGTTTCTTATTTTATGGAATTCTTATTTCATTCTGATATCAGCTGTAGCTGTAATTTAATATTTATAACTAGGGTCATACTCGTGACAACAATGACTATGCCTTATTTCTTAGCCCTTCAAATCAGTGAACACTTTTTCCTCTAGCACTTTCCTGTCTAGAAAAATAAAATCTGAGATTGAAATGAAAAGTTAACATGCAAACTGAAACTGAGCCTAATTGTATATTACAGATCTCTAAACTATTTCTCTAATTATCCAGGACATAAGGAAAAGGCTAGGAATTGACATTTCACACAAACTATATGCTATAACTGAAGATCAAATGTGCAAATCTGTAATAGACCTAAAACACTTAAACCTGAAAGGAAACCCAATTATTGATGCTAATGGATGAAGACGGGAGCATAAATATTCTAAAAATTTTGATCATTCAGACTCTGTCTCTGTCTCTGTCTCTGTCTCTCTCTGTCTCTCTCTCTCTCTCTCTCTCTCTCTCTCTCTCTCTCACACACACACACACACACACACACACACACACACACACACATTGTTTTTATTTTTGTTTTGGATGCCCAGGCTGGATTGCAGTGGTGCAATCATGGCTCACCGCAACCTCTGCCTCCTAGGGTCAAGCAATTCTCCCACCTTTGCCTTCTGAGTATCTGGGACTACAGTTGCCCAGCTAATTTTTGTAGAGATGAGCCTCGCTATGTTGCACAGACTGATCTTGAACTTCTAGGCTCAAGCAATGCTTGTCTCAGTCTCCCAAAGTGCTGGGATTATAGGTACGACCTACCACACCTGGCCTCACACATTGCTATTGTTTCTGGTAGTACAGTATGCTACATGTAATAGACAATTTTTGTTGACTGACTAACCAACCCTTTCCCAATAGAGAATAAAATAAATGGGTGAGTAGATGAGTGGGTAATCTATTCACAGAAAATCAGGAGTTGATTGTCTATGGATTCCCCAGAATTCATCCTTTCTAAAGGTGATGGTTTCTTGCAGTGGAATCACCCTTTCTTGCATAGGAAACGTACAGCATGTTGGCTGGGTGCTGCAGACATGGCAGAGATTGTCCAGGCAGCCACTGCCTCTGACTTGCTGCAGAGTTCTCTCTACTATGCCTGGTCCTAGGAAAGGAAGCAGAGCTGTAGAAGAAAGGAAGTGGCCAAGGTGAACAGGAGACATGAATTTGGGGATTACTTTCCAAGAAACATTAGAAATACATTCAGCAAAGAGAACAAGTGGTAGGATTTAAGTGTTTTTTAAATGTAGATAAGCTTCATCATTTCCATACCCCACTACTAAATGTGGTCCAGTGGCCCCTGTCCCCAGGTGGTCGTAAAGCTGGACAGTGAAAGAGCCAGCTGAGGTCCTGAGAGGCCCAAAATGAACTATAAGCCTTGTACTATGTGGAAGAGAAGGACTCTTATACGTCCGAAGCTAAGCAGACAAGTGTGAAATTTGCTCTCCTGAACTCTATTTGCAGGGTGGAGTTATCAGGCAGTTAAACACAGCTACCTGACTCCTTCAGAGGAATTTTGATTTCCCTCAAGTTTCTAGCACCTTGTGGCCTGGGTTGAACCCGGCTTAGTCACAGATGTGTATTCCAGAAGCCCAGTTTTTTAGGTGGTTCATTTCAGTGGAGGGAGCCCTCCTTATGTATATTGATTTCTAACTACTGGCTGAAGAAGTATCAGGGCTGCAGTGAGGAGGTGGCTTGCGGGCATCTAAAGGCAGCAGAAGATTGAACTTGCACATCTGAGCACAGATGTATGTTGGACATCAAGAGTGGAAATTGTTAAGCAATTTCTCACATCTTTAATTACATGCCAATTTAATTGACATGAGAGTTGGGTGGCACTGCCACCCAACAGAACTTAGTCTTTAATTTGCAGTGTAATAAGGATGGAATTATTCCTGAGAGAGACTAAGTATAATGCCTGAATAATAATTTGGAGAATTGCTTAGAAAAAGAAACCATTTTATTTGAGGGAAATAGCCCTGTGAAGGAGTCCTGAGAATTAGAAAATGTGGATTCTGTTGCTACCTTTATCCTGAACGCCCTGGTCGTTTTTTTCTATAATGAGAACCTTAAATTTATTATTTGGCTTAAAATTAGTATTATGTTTCTTAAAATTATTCTTTCTCCAAACAAAATGCATTCCTTTTGTTAATGTAGAGAGAGTGTCCATGTGATCTTGGCAGGATCTTTTATGGTCTCTCTGCCTCAAGTAGTCTACCTGCAAAATGGACCACAGTGCCTGTCCAGAACTTTGCTGCAGGGATACTGTGCTATTCAAGAGACCCAGATCAGGAAATGGTGCTGGAGAGGATGTGTGTTCAAGTATAAGACGTTGATTTCCATGAGTGATGGACTCTGATCTTGTTTTCACGGCTTCTCGTATTCCAGATATCCCACTCAACCCTGTCGCTTTGGAAAACTCCTGTTGCTTTTGCCAGCTTTACGTTCTATTAGCCCATCAACTATAGAAGAAGTGTTTTTCAAAAAAACCATCGGCAATGTGCCAATTACAAGACTGCTTTCAGATATGTACAAATCCAGCGATATCTAAGCTCACAAGGTACCCACTTTTCAGGATGGGACAGTATCAGATGAACTTCGACCCATGGAGAACAAGCCTCAACTAACAAACCCTTCAGGAAGCATACACCAGGGAATGTGTAGCCTTCAGGAAAAAAATGCCAGTTGACACAAAGCATTCCAGTAGCTATGACCTGCCGCCCTGACCAGGGTGGGGCGGCTGGCTTGAAGGAGAGGGGTGCAACAGGACCACCTGCGCTGAAAACTCACTGCTGCCATGCCCTGGGAGGGGGCAAACTGGGGGTTGCCACAGGCCATGCCATTCTGCCTCTTACCTGGAAGATCGGGCTGAACTCTCAAAAGCTGAAACACAAGTAGTGCTTTCTTTTCCTTTTTAGCGTATAAAGTTCGGTAACCAAATATAGCTCTGTGTATAACATCATACTGCGGCCTTCGGAACTATATTATGTTGGAGAATTTATTTTAAAAGTAATGGTAGGTTTTAAATCAAAAGTATTATTAAAAGTTTCCCCTCTATTGTAATACATTATTAAGTGGCCTTCAGAACTGAGTTAATAAGTGAAAAGTAGCTTATGCCATGTGATTTTTTTTTCTCTATCTTTTTTCTTTTCTTTCTCTTTCTTTTGTTTTTTCTTCTTCTTCTTTTTTAATACCATAGGCCAGGCAACCTTGTCAAAGGAATTGGTGGACGAAATGAGACTCTCACCAGGACTTCAGGTTGGATAACATCTCAAAAAGAGAAGAGCTTTACTAAAAAAACATGTCAAGGGAGGATGAATAAAAACAGCAAAACCAAATAAAGTGGAGATGAGTGATTGAGTGAGGTAGATTGCTGTCCCGTTAACATAGTGCTGAAACCAAATTCAGTGGGGGTCCAAACTCGTGGTGCAGCGAGTCACACCAGACAGGAAATGAATATGGATGTAATTGCAGAAGGAACTACAAGGAGATGAATGCTAAAAGGGTTCTCGATTGATTCATTGCTAACAGCCTGAGACTCTTCAATGCCTTTCCGAAAACTGGTTTCTAGTAAAGCCTTGAATCAACACACACACACACACACACACACACACACACACATACATGCATCGTCCTACACTTTAAGCTGCTCCTTTGGTATGACTCTGTACTTATGGAAATGTAGAAACAAACATTTTTAAATAGCTGCTGTACTTTTCACATTTTGGTTTATTAGGTACTAGCACTGAAGAAAAAAATTCAGCACTTGGACTATCATAGGATGAGTAAAACTTTCCTTGTACAAAGTGAATTAACTGATTTGTGAAGTTAAAAGGTTGTACTCATTGTATTTACAAAGAATAAAAATATATTGAATTTAAATGAACTCTGCCTGATTTCTTACTCTCCCTCTCTGGCTGGTTCTCACCCACCAGAAACAAGGTAGTGGCAGCAGCTGGTGTTAAGCTTGGAGCACTTCAGCACAGAGCCTGCAGAACTGAACTACAAAGGCAATTTCCTTCTTACAGTGAGTCCCATTTGGAAAATGATGAATAAAGAAATAAAACATAAGATTTTCTTCTCTACAGCTCTCAAATGTAATTGCATCTGTTAGAAAAATTGCTGTGTGAGGAAGAAAGAGGCCGATTAACAGAGTCTTCGTTCCTTCCTCTGTTTCGAACTCTCTTGCCAACATTTCAATCCTGACCAGACACTTGAAATCATTTACTGATCAAAAAGATGAAGTTCATATGGTGAGTAAGATGTGGAAGGAGCAGTAGAAAGGTCATCCAGATGTTCCCAGCAAGTCTTAAGGCACTGGTCCCGCAAGCAAAGGCCAGAGATGGAAATCAGAGGGGCCCAAGGCCTCAGGCACTGTGGACTTCTTTTGGGTGGTAGCTCCAGCAAGAGATGCTCATGCCACTGCTCTTGCTAAAATGGCCTTGCAGACTGTATATGTGAAATTTCAATCAGCTGGGCACTTCTGGTCTACTGATTCTATAAAGAATGAGAATTGGTCTTATAGAAAAGCACAGTACTCAATGATCGTGCAAGAATGTCCCTTGCAACACTGTTCATATTCAACAACTTTAATATCCATCAACAGAGAATAGATACATTGTAGTGAATACAGACAATGTTGTAGTAGGCAAAGTGAATGGCTAGAGCCAATGTATCAACATGGGCAAATCTGAAATACAGTGTGTTTGTGTGTGTTATGGGGAAAGTGAATTGCAGAGGACACATATAGCTTGGTATAATTTATATAAAGTTTTACAACCTGCAGTACAATACTAGACAATGTTTATGGGTATATAAATGTATAGGAAACATTTAAAACAGGCATGAGTACTATAAACACTAACTGATAGTGGCTACTTTCAAAAAGAGATGGGATTGGTGAAGGGTACTTAGAGGAGCCTCAAATGTTTCTATAATGGTTAATTTCATAAGAAAATAATCTCAAAAAATATGAGATAGTGACAAGATTTAGTAAAGCTGCGTGATGGCTCCAAGGCTGTCCATCTCTGTATCAGTCAAGTTTTCCTTCAATAATGCCAAATAACAAACATCCCTCAAAGCTTACAGCAACAAACTCTTATAACTTGCTCACAGGACTGCCAGTCTCCTGTGGCTGTGCAGGGCTTGGGTGGGCTCAGCTGGAGCTGACTCCAGGCTATAGTTTGGGTTTAAATATGCTCCAGAGAGTCCGGGGAAAGTGACTCACACCTGTAATCCCAGCACCTCAGAGGCTGAGATGGACAGATCACTTAAGCCCCGGAGTTCAAGACTAGCCTGTGCAACAAGGTGGAACCCGGTCTCTACTAAAAATACAAAAAATTATCCAGGTGTGGTCATGTGCACCTGCGGTTTTAGCTATTTAGGAGGCTGAGGTGGGAGGATCGCTTGAGCCCAAGAAGTCGAGGCTGCAGTGAGCTGTGATCGTGCTACTGCACTCCAGCCTGGTGACAGAGTGAGATCCTGTCTCAATAATAAATAAATAAATAAGCTCCAGAGTTTCCTCATTCTGGACTAGCGGCTTTCCTAGGATAGCTTCTTTTCATGGCAATGTGCAGAAGTTTCAGAGGCTGATGCAAACACATTTACAGCTGCTACTCACTTCACATTGCTTACTTTCCTCTGGCCACAGCTAGATCCATGGCCAACCTTCCCACGCTTAAGGGGGCAGAGAAGCGCACTCCTACCATGGAGGTGGAGTGAGGGGAGAAGACTCCCTGAACAATAATAAAATCTAGTACAATCACAGTCTACTTTAGTCTATTATAAATATTCTCAGAAAAATTCAAAGGGAGTAAGGTTCCTGTGACAAACCACAGAATACTGATTCCCACTGAAAATGCTTTTGTTTGGGGCATCTCTGCCATTATCTAAAAAAAAAAAAAAAAAAAAAAAAAGCAAGCCTGGCCTTCAATGTTTGAAAAAACCTAGAATTTAAAGCTCAGTAGCAGTCTCTTCTGGGATTTTGGGGTTTCTGCTGGATGTAGCCTGAGGATGGGCTCCTTTGGGTCCCTGAAGAGTATTACCACTTGCATGCACTTAAGGCAGATATTCTCTATGGCTGGTGTTGTTGGGGGAGGTTCAACAGTGGTCTGTGAACACACAAGTTCAAGATATACAATCCAAATGGACAAATAAGAGATGCACTCAGTCAAGTGGTTATTGTAGTTTAAAAAAAAAAAATCATCTTCAGTGCTTCCTTTTTTTTTTGAGACTGAGTCTCACTCTTTCTCCCAGACTGGTGTGCAGTGGCACAATCTCAGCTCACTGCAACCTCCACCTCCCAGGTTCTGAGCAATTCTCCTGCCTCAGCCTCTGGAGTAGCTGGGACTACAGGCATGCACCACGGCACCCGGCTAATTTTGTATTTTTAGTAGAGATGGGTTTTCATCATGTTGCCAGGCTGGTCTCAAACTCCTGACCTCACATGATCCACTTGCCTCAGCCTCTCAAAGTGCTGGGATTCTAGGCGTGAACCATCTCGCCTGGCCTAGTGCTTCTCCTTTGCTAAATGTTTTTTTCTAAATCTGGGAGGGTCACTTTTCAGAATTGCTGTTTACATACTATGGCAATTAGGTATGATGTCTTAGATTTGTGTTTAACTTACTTTTATTTATTCTTTGACACAAGAGAAGAGAGATAACAGGTGGTGAGTTCAGGAACTGAATTGAGACTGGTAAATTATTTTACATACAGCTCAAGGTTTTCAATCCAATATAGAAGCCCAAGCGCTGAATCCATTGGTCAGAGATTGCTCAGGGCTGCCTTCCTTAATCATTTTTATAAAAATGGAAACACTACTTTTCTGCAAGTTTGTTTTTTTGCTTAAGGCTGCCTCTCCTGATGAATACATAGGGCTCTATCTCAATCACCATTTACCCAACTAATTTCTTGTTCAGGAACTTGGGTTGCTGGAAATGTTTCACTATAATAAATTAAACTGCAAAGAACTCACCTTCTATTACACTTTTGTGGATCTGTGGGAGTGTTTCTGTAGGATAAATTCTAGAAGTGGCATTTCTGGGTCAAAGATTATATGCATTTTTAATTTTGATAGATACAGCCAAATGGCTCTCCAAAAGGGTTGTATCAATTTGCACTCCTGCCAAGAGGGTATGAGAGGGCCCATTTCATTGCTCAGAATTTAAAAGTGCTTAATCAGACACAGGCTTGATGAACACTTCAGAAGCTGTTAGAAAAATACAGAGAATGCATATGTTTATATTGTGAATATGCCCCTGCCACAGGGCTTACTGGACTCATTAAATAGGTCTCACCCTGTATTGATAGATCTTGGTTCCACCAAATTTTTAGTGCAGGCCACTGCTAAGAACTTTTGGAAGTACCCATTGTACAGTGAAGGATGAGAGAAAGGGAAAATGAAAATGTGAAAATGTAGAACCAGGTTGACTGAGGCTCTTTATTTTATTTTAAATTTTTAATTTAATTATTTGATTTTGGGGTTTTTTTTGAGACAGTATCTCACTCTGTCTCCCAGGCTGGAGTGCAGTGGTACCATCTCAGCTCACTGCAACCTCTACATCCTGGGCTCAAGTGATCCTCCCACCTTAGCCTCCCAAGTAGCTGGGACTACAGGCATGTGCCACTATGCTCGGCAATTTTTTTGTATTTTTTGTGGAGATGGGTGTCTTGCCATGTTGCCCAAGATGGTCTTGAACTCCTGGACTGAAGTAATCTGCCAAACTCAGCCTCCCAAAGTGCTGTGACTATAGGTGTGATAATTTTTTTATTTATTTTCTTTTTATTTATTTATTTAGAAAAAGAGAGAAAAGGAGAAAGAAAGAAAGAAACAGCAAAAGAAAGAAAAAAATGAATGAAAGAGAGAAAGAAAGAGGAAGAGAAAGAGGGAGAGAGAGTAGGATTCTTGTTTTATTGCCCAGGCTAGAATGCAGTCTAAAAATAGGTATTAAAAACCTCTTTTATGCCAATAATTGTGCTTAACAATGGAGACAGGAAGGAATAGGGGATGAAAATAACAAATAAGCAGCCAACCAATATTTTATTTAAATCTGTGAAATGCTATGCAATTGCTGAGGAGTGATTTACTTCCAATTATGTGGTCACTTTTAAAATAGGTATAATGTGATACTGAGAAAAATGT
>PVKP010039130.1:0-20379 GCA_004027715.1 Plecturocebus donacophilus
GTGGTGGTTCGGAGTTTTACTCTTGTTGCCCAACCTGGATCGCAATGGCCTGATCTCAGCTTACTGCAACCTCAGCCTCCCGGATTCAAGCGATCCTCCTGCCTCAGCCTCCTGAGTAGCTGGGATTATAGGCATGCACCACCATACCCAGCTAATTTTGTATTTTTAGTAAAGATGGGGTTTTTCCATGTCAATCAGGCTGGTCTCAAACTCCTGACCTCAGGTGATCTGCCTCCCTCAGCCTCCCAAAGTGCTGGGATTACAGGCATGAGCTACTATACCCAGGCCTTTTTTTTTTTTTTTTTTTTTGAGACAGAGTCTTGCTCTGCAGGCTGGAGTGCAGTGGTGCAATTTTGCCTCACTGCAACCTCTGCCTCCTGGGTTCAAGTGAGTCTCCTGCCTCAGCCTCCCGAGTATCTTGGATTATAGGTGCACACTACTATGCCCAGCTAATTTTTTTTTGTATTTTTAGTAGAGATGAGGTTTCACCATGTTGACCAGGTCACCATCTCTTGACCTGGTGATCCTCCCGCCTCGGCCTCCCAAAGTGCTGCTGGGATGACAGGTGTGAACTACCTCACCCAGCCTTTTTTTTTTTTTTTTAATGAGACAGGGTCTTGCTCTGTACCTCAGTCTGGAGTGCAGTGGTGTGATCACAGCTCACTGCAACCTTGAACTCATGAACTCAAGGGGTCCTCTTGCCTGAACCTTTCAGAGTTCTAGGATTATAGGTATGAGACACTGCCCCCAGCTCCCCACTCCAACTTTTTCTTTTTATTAGACAGAGTCTTGCAATGTTGCCCAGGCTGGAGTGCAGTGGTGTGATCATAGCTCACTGCAGCCTTGAACTCAATGAACTCAAGGGATCCTCTTGCCTCAGCCTCCCAAAGTGTTGAGATTACAAGCATGAGCACCTGGTCCTCTATCTAATTTTTAAATTTTTATTTAAGCATTAAAAGTTTATTTTTTTATTTTTTTGAGGCGGAGTTTTGGTCTTGTTACCCAGGCTGGAGTGCCATGGCGCAATCTCAGCTCGCTGCAACCTCCACCTCCCAGGCTCAAGCGATTCTTCTGCCTCAGCCTCCCAAGTAGCTGGGATTATAGGTGCCTGCCACCATGGCTGGCTAATTTTTTGTTGTTGTTGTATTTTTAGTAGAAACGGGGTTTCACCATGTTGGCCAGGTTGGTCTCGAACTCTTGACCCCAGGTGATCCACCCGCTTCGACCTCCCAGAGTGCTGGGATTACAGGTATGAGCCACTGCACCCAACCTCTGTATATTACTTCTTTCATCTGAGCTCTTTGAGAGTTAGTTATATAGCATAAATTCTAAGAATAAGGCCATTCACTTACATAAACACAGTAAAGTTAAATTCAGTACAGGGAATTTAAGCTTAATTCAGGATGCTTACCTACAGTTTATATTACATGTTTTCCTACCCTTGATGCGGTCTAGGACCAGACATTGCATTTAATTTTGAAGTAGTTGGTGTGGCTAATTTCTTTTGTAGAATGTTTGTCTATTTGGGTTCATCGGAGTTTCCTTCTTAGATTCAGGTTGTGTGTTGTCGCTGGCAACTACTGTATAGTCTGTATCTCAGCGAAATCCAAACGGTGTATTCTTGTGTCTTACAGGGAAGTCTTCTGACCAGCTGGCCCTCTGGCCCTCCTACCATGAAGGAAGAGGAAAGCAGTGAGGAGGAACCTACAGCAGCCACCACTTGGAAGAAGCAGGAGCCCATCCCTACAGATCTGGACGCAGTGCGAACACCAGAGCCCTTGGAGGAATTCCCAAAGCATGAGGACCAGGAAGGCTCCCCGCCGGAAATGAGCCTGCCCTACAAGTGGGTGGTGGAGGCTACAAACCTCCTCATCCCTGCCGTGGGTTCTAGCCTCTCTGAAGCCCTGGACTTGATCGAATCGGTATGTTGGTTGCAGCATTTCACAGTGGCACAGAGCACTCCTGGCAGGAAGTGCTTCTCTTGTGGGCCCACATCCTTTTGCCCATTCTATAGCTAACAGTTACTGACTTAATGCTGAGTGTCCAGCCCTGACTCAAGGGCTAGGGACGCCAGGGTTGTCACCATGCAGTCCTTGTTCTTGGGGAGCTCCCAGCGTGTGCAGCACGAGTTTGTGGTGGCATCTGACTTCTACGTATGGCACAGGGTGGGGTGAGAAGGCTGCCCAGAGGAGGTGTCACTGCACTGAGTCCTAAAGGTTGACTGGCAGGTGACAGCACAGGGCGGCATGGTATTTTTGACATCACACATGGTTGGGCCTCCCTGAAGAGGTCCCCAGGAAGTGCCAAGGCTTGGTGCCGGTCTTGGAGTGGTGAATGGATTCTGGTTACTCAGGGTGGGGCAGTAACCCGTGTTGTGGTTACTGTGTTGGCTGTGGGGTTGTGTCCTTTGAGGAGGGCTTCTTGGTGTGACACCCCAGCTCCTGGCTACATCAGCCAGGCCTGCAGTGTAGAGTGGGTTTTTGGGAGGTGAAAGACCAGAGGCCTGGTCAACTGGGGTGGGGAGTTCAGTATGAGGGGTCCACGTTCGCCTTCCCACGCGAGTGTCTGCCATCCTAGAACATCTTCTAACTGCCTGGCTCTAAGCTTCACATACAGTCTGCATGGTATCCTGTGAGGTGTGTCGTTTCTGTTTTATAGGTGAGACTGAGGCTCGGAGAGGTCAAGTAGTATACCCAGGGTTGCAAGCAAGTATGCTTGGTGATCTTGACTGCCATGCTGTGCTCCTGCTATTACCTGATGAAGGGTTGGAGGGCCATCTGCTCAGTCCTTCTTTCACTCTAGGTCTCACCTCTTAACCCTAGAGGCTGGGACTAAACCCAGCTGCAGGGTCTGTCTGTGGTACCCCCATCTCCAGGGGGTTTCGGAGGAGTTTGAGAGGCACCAGCACATTCGTGGATTCTCAGCATAGCTCTGAAGCAAGCACTTGGACACCATCTCTCCCGCCAGCCCTGAGGGGAGTGCTAAGATGAGAGTCGGTCCCTCTATGCCTGGCATACTGTGTGTACCACAGCATCACCTCCCTTTACCTCAGACTGTTCTGTTTACTTTTGTTTGGCAGGCACAGCTCACTTGTATTGAGCACCCACTGATTGCCATACCTGACGCTTAATAAGTAATGACAGTACCTAAACATTTGAGTGCTTGCCACTTGCCAGGCCCTTCACTTGCTACCTAATGTGTGGGCTCTTCGTTGGTCTTTAACAACCTGTGAGGTGGGTAGTGAGAGCACCCCACGCTCAGAGAGGCTAGGAGACTTGACCAGTGTCACACAGCTGGTGACCTCCAGGAACAGGAGTCAGACCCTGCTGTCTGGCTCAGCACTCAGGCTCTTTCCACAATGATCTTCTTCATTTGTTGGGGGAGTTACTGCATGTGTGGAAATTCCGTCCTCCCTTCCCTGCTCTATCCACTCCAGGTGGTCCTTGTAGGACGTACTTCTCATCTACCAGATGCCTGCAGTGCTGGGGCCACCCTGAGGTTGGGGTGTGGGCCTGAGGTCGGTCCTGCCCCCAGGTGGCCTTCACCTTTAGGAGTGAACTGCCCCAGGCTCCTGTAAGTCGTGGGAATCAGAACTTGCCATTAGCGCTGGGGTCCACTCAGAGGCCAGATCCCTACAGACCAAAGTGGAAGCCTCTGTGTCCAGAAGACTTTTGGTTTGTGTTGTGATTTATTGAGTAAAGGAGGGAAAACCTGGAGTGACTCACGGGCTTCTTAGAAGCTGTGTAACTTCAGGAAGACCGAATCCCCTTAGCTTATCTTCCTTGGTATGAAAGGGAAAGCTCGTCATGGGTCAGGATGGCTAGTGACTTCCCTAGGAGAATTGTAGGGATTGGAAACAACTTTTGTGAGCTGCCCCAAGGAGGCACCAATGATGAGCAACATCTCATTCAATGCTCTGTATTTCGTTCTGTAAAAATAATCTGCAGGTGGGGTACTGTGGTTCATGCCTATACTCCCAGCACTTTGGGAGGATCATGTGAGCCCACAAATTCGAGACCAGCGTGGGTAACATAGCAAAGCACTGTCTCTATAAAAAAATCTTTTTAAAAAATTAACCAAGGCCAGGCACGGTGGCTCACACCTGAAATACCAGCACTTTGGGAGGCTGAGGTGGGCGGGTCATGAGGTCAGGAGTTTGAGACCAGCCTGGCCAATATGGTGAAACCCATAACCCGTCTCTACTAAAAATACAAAAATTAGCTGGGTGTGGTGGCACATGCCTGTAGTCCCAGCTACTCGGGAGGCTGAGACAGGAGAACTGCTTGAACTCAGGAGGTAGAAGTTGCAGTGAGTGGAGCTCACGCCACTGTACTCCAGCCTGGGTGACAGAGCAAGACTTCATCTAATAAAGAAATAAATAAATAAAAACAAGAAATAAATTAGCCAAGAGTCTTGGTACATGTCTATAGTCCCAGTTACTCAGGAGGCTGAGGTGGAAGGATCACTTGAGCCCAGGAATTCAAGCATGCAGTGAACTGTGATTGTGCTACTGTACTCCAGCCTGGGCAACAGAGACTCTGTCTTTTTAAGGAAAAAAAGAATCTGTGAAAATATAGATGTACAGTCATAGAAAACTGAGGAAATGCGTGAGATATTAATGATTAGTCCTGGGCTGTAGGTTCATACTTGACACATATTTCCCTTAACGGACAAGTCCTCTTGTATTAAAAGCAGAGTAACTGCAATTTCTAACCTCCCTCGCTGGACAGGACCCTGATGCTTGGTGTGACCTGAGTAAATTTGACCTCCCTGAGGAGCCATCTGTAGAGGACAGTATCAACAACAACCTGATGCAGCCGCAAGCGTCACATCAGCAGCAGGTCCTACCACTCCGCCAGCCTGCTGCCCCGGTGCCCAGTGTGACTGAATACCGCCTGGATGGCCACACCATCTCGGACCTCAGTCGGAGCAGCCGAGGCGAGCTGATCCCCATCTCCCCCAGCACTGAAGTTGGGGGCTCCGGCATTGGCACGCCGCCATCAGTGCTCAAGCGGCAGAGGAAGAGGCGTGTGGCTCTGTCCCCTGTCACGGAGAATAGCACCAGTCTGTCTTTCCTGGATTCCTGTAACAGTCTCACCCCTAAGAGCACACCTGTTAAGACCCTACCCTTCTCACCCTCCCAGGTACGTGGACCCCACTCTGGCTCTTTATTGGGTCAGTATAGACACCTGGTGTTTAGTGCTGGGAGCGTGGGTGAGCCAACCAGACCTGGCTCTGCCCTCATGCAGCTTATGCTCTGGTAGGAAGACCAGTTAACTAAACAAGACCCAGAAATGTGAGAGGCAAGATGAAGGAGAAGGCTTATGGTGCTGCATACATATATCTAGTATGGGCAAGTCCAGGATGACTGCCAGGAGGAGGAGGAAGAGGAGGATGGTGGTAACTGGGTAATGAAGGGGAAGAAGAGAACTGTTGTGTTTGTTCAGTCCATTTATGGAACCTATTTCATAGCAGACTTGCTAGCATTGGGGACCAAAGATGAAGATGATGGGGTGTCCCCAGTGCTGGGAAGACCTGGGATAGCCAGTGCTGGGGATAGGCTTGTAATAAATTAATCAGAATAGAGTGTGGGAGGTGCCATGGTGATAGCAACTGCAAAGTCACTGAGAGCTCACTGTTACAGGTGTTGCCCCTGGGTGCTCTGTTAGGCACCACAGAGCCTCAGGGGAGCCGGGGAAGAGTGCCAGCGTCTCTCCAAGATAAAGGTCGTGGGAGGCACCTGGTCTTCCTGCAGAGAGGTGTCTGGACTGGGTCTCCTTGAGCATCTTGACCAAAGGCACAGAAAAGGAAGGGCAGAGTGGAGGTGTGGAGTTCAGGGCTAGGAGTAGTGGTGGGTGGCACAGGGCCTTGGTGGGCTTAGGTATAACCTAGGTCTTTGGCTCTCGTTAGGTCTGCTCTTCTCGTGAGGCTGTGGGAGAGAGCAAGGCTCTGAGGTGGCCTGGTGCAGGAGGCCACCCTGTCATCATAGATCAGGATGGCTAGTGGCATTTTGAAAGAGACCCTATATTGGTTTGCTCCGGCTGCTTAACAGACTGCCACAGACTGGGTGGCTTTGCAGCAGAAATTTAGCAGCGTTGGTTTCTTCTGAGGCCTCTCTCCTTGACTTGTAGATGCTGGCTCATCCTGTGTTTCCACATGGTTGCCTGTGTCCTAATCTGTTCTCTGTTTTTTTTTAAAGATGGGGTTTCACCATGATGGCCAGGCTGGTCTTGAACTCCTGACCTCAGGTGATCCACCCACCTTGGCCTCCCAAAGTGCTAGGATTACAGGCGTGAGCCACTGCGCCCAGCCAATGTGTTCTCTTTTAAAACGTCTTATTTTGTAACCTTATAAGGATACCAGTTATTGGATTAGGACCCACTCTAATGGCTTCAACTTACCACTTTATTTTTTATTTTATTTTTTTGAGAAATAGTCTTGCTCTGTTGCTCAGGCTGGAGTGCAGTGGCATGATCTCAGCTCACTACAGTCTCCACCTCCTGGGTTGAAGCAATTCTCCCACCTCAGGCTCCTGAGTAGCTGGGATTACAGGTGCCCACCACCATGCCTGGTAAAGTTTTGTTTTGTTTTTTGTGTTTTTTTTAAATGGAGTCTTACACTGTTGCCTGGGCGGGTGTGTGTGCAGTGGTGTGGTCTCAGCTCGCTGCAACCTCTGCCTCCCGGGTTCAAGTGAGTCTCCTGCCTCGGCCTCCCAAGTAGCTAGGATTACAGGCACCTGCCATCATGCCCAGCTAATTTTGTGTATTTTTAATAGAGGCAGGATTTCGCTGTGTTGGCTAGGCTAGTCTCAAACCCCTGACCTTATGATCTGCCCGCCTCAGCCTCCCAAAGTGCCTGGATTACAGGCGTGAGCCACCTTGCCCAGCTGAAGTTTTGTATTTTTAGTAGAGGTGGTTTAACCTTGTTTGTCAGGCTGTAACTTACCACGTTATTTATTTATGAGACAAAGTCTCACTCTGTTGCCCAGGCTGGAGTATAGTGGAGCGATCTCGGCTCCCTGTAACCTCTGCCTCTGGGGTTCAAGCAATTCTCCTGCCTCAGCCTCCTGAGTAGCTGGGATTACAAGTGCTCACCACCACGCCCGGCTAGTTTTTGTATTTTTAGTAGAGATGAAGTTTTACCACGATGGCCAGGCGGGTCTCAAACTCTGGACCTCAGGTGATCCGCCCACCTTGTCCTCCTAAAGTGCTGGGATTACAGGTGTGAGCCACTGTGCCCTGTCTAACTTACCCCTTTAAAAGCCCTTTCTCCAAGTATTCATGCAGTCCCACTCAGGTGCTGAGAGTTGGGACTTACAGGGTGTAAGTTTGAGGGAGACACAACACGCGTCAGTCTTTAACATGCTCCAAGTGAGAGCTGCTGGCTGGAGAAGGAAGACAGCGGGGCCCTGAGCTGCTATTTGGGAAGCTCAGGATGATGGAGTGCAGTGGCCGCCCTGCTCCAGAGACCCTATTTAAGGTAGAGGCCCTGAGAGTTGCAGATGGCTCTATTATAGCACTTTTAGGGCAGGAAGGGAAGAGAGGGTGGTGCTTCAAAGGATGGATAGTGGCTTAGATCTAGATTTGAGTCTCACCTCTATTACTCAGCGCAAGACTCTAAACCTCTAAGCCTTGGTTTTCTCATCTGTAAAAGGGGGATAGTAATGGTGCCTGTGTCTCATGATTTATGGGAACTAAATGAAATTATTTGTGTGAAATGCTTAGTGTTGCCAAGAGAAGGTGCTCTCTAATTGGTAACCCTTCTGCCACCAGCATCACTACAGCTATCACATGCCCTGTGCCTTCACAGGTCGGTTCAGAGCTAGCTTTATTTCTTCTGAGAAGGAGTTGCTCTCCTGCGGTTGGCTTCCTGTGCTTTAACTGCCTCATCAGCACTCAAGGGTAGAGATGGCGAAAGCTAGTATTAGGGTGACGGAAGCGCAGAGGTCTGTGAACCTGCTTGGTGGCCTCCTGCCATAGATCTGTCTCAGTCCTTGTTCTCTGGTGTCTGATGGGTCAGGAGGGGACCTCAGTGTCAGAGAGGAAATGTTCTGAGGGAGGGACTCAAGGGTCTCTTCCCATGACCCCCTGAGGCCTCAGGAATCCGCAGGCAGGTCATCATTTTGTCTTGTTCCCTCTCTCTTCTTCGGTAGTTTCTGAACTTTTGGAATAAACAGGACACATTGGAGCTGGAGAGCCCCTCACTGACATCCACCCCAGTGTGCAGCCAGAAGGTGGTGGTCACCACACCACTGCACCGGGACAAGACACCCCTGCACCAGAAACATGCTGCGTGAGTGCTGCAGTGCCCCCCGCCTTCCCTGTCCTCTCCCTCAGCAATGCCAGGCCATGGGCCTCAGGACCACTGGTGGAACAGTGGGGAGGGGGCACCCTTGGAATAACACTGGAGACTGTATTAAGAAAACTCTCTCCTTTCTGGCCGCCACAATTTATCATTTTTGTCAGTATAATCTGGGGCTCCACCTTTGCTTTTCCTCATTTGTAGCTTTTAATTAGTTTCCTTTTTTGTGATCCTCCTGCCTCAGCCTCCTAAGTACCTGACACTACAGGTGCATGCCACCATGCTCAACTAATTACAATTTAAGAGGCGAAGTCTTGCTACTTTGCCTGGGCTGGTCTTGAACTGGCCTCAAAGCGATCCTCCTGCCACAGCCTCCCAAAATACTGGGATTATAGGCATGAGCTGCTGCACCTGGTCTGCATTTGATAATTTTCTGTCTCAGGAAGGGAGAGAGTCCAAATTAGCCTGAAAAACATAATCTCCTCCCCTTTGTAAGGTTTCAAGTGCAAATTTGTTGTGTTTGAGCAGCCTATGTGCAGGACGAAAGTGTCACAGTCTCTCTGTCAGGATTGGAGGCCGCATTCCTGCTGAGCTTACGGAGCACAGCGTTTTCTGTCTGGAAGCCTGTACAGGTTGCTCGCTAGCTTGCTTTCATGGAGGTGCTCGTAAATCAGTTTACTTCCTTGGGTCATCATGATTCTAAATTCCAGGTAGAGGCTGTTGCTTAACTATTCCTCTGCTTGATACATTTGCTGGAGGAGGAAATTGCTTTTATTTTGTGATTCAGAAATCAGCTCAGAAATTTTAGCCCTGATAATGATGTATAATTTTGGGAAAAGATTTGTGAATCCCTTAGTCAAAAATCGGTCTCCAAGGTCTGGCTCAATGGCTCACACTTAAAATCCCAGCGGTTGGGAGGCTGAGGTGGGAGGATCACTTGAGGCTAGAGTTTAAGACCAGCCTGGGCAACAACATTGGGAGACCATGTCTCTACAAAAAAAAAAAAATTTTTTTGAGATAGAATCTCTTTCTGTCTCCCAGGCAGGAGTGCAGTGGGTGCGATTTTGGCTCACTGCAACCTCTGCCTCCCGGGTTCAAGCAATTCTCCTGCCTCAGCTTCCTGAGTAGCTGGGACTATGGGTGCACGCCACCATGCCCGTATTTTTAGTAGAGACAGGGTTTCACCATGTTGGTCAGGCTGATCTTGAACTCCTGACCTCGTGATCTACCTGCCTCTGCCTCCCAAAGTGCTGGGATTACAAGTGTGAGCCACTGTTCCTGGCCTCTCCCTGAGTTTTTTTTTTTAAGACAGAGTCTTGCTCTGTCACCCAGGCTGGAGTACAATCAATGGTGCAATCTTGGCCCACTGCAACCTCCGCCTCCCGGGTTCCAGTGATTCTCCTGCCTCGGCCTCCCGAGTAGTTGGGATTTACAGATGCCTGCCACCAAGCTCGGCCAAGTTTTGTATTTTTAGTAGAAACGTTTCGCTATTTTGGTCAGGCTTATCTCGAACTCCTGACCTCAGGTGATCTGCCCACCTTGGCCTCCCAAATTGGTGAGATTACAGGCATGAGCCTCCGTGCCTGGCCTCCTTGCATTTTCTAATTTGTGTATATACTCTTTTCTTGTGAAACAAGGTCTCCCCTTCACCCAGGCTGGAGTTCAGTGGTGCAGTCGTAGCTCACGGCAGCCTCAAATTCTGGGCTTGCGTGATCTTCCTGCCATAGCCTCCTGAGTAGCTGGGACTACAGGGAACACCACGCCTGGCTGATTTTTTTATTTTTAGTAGATATGGAGTTTCTCTGTGTTACCCAGGCTGTTCTTGAACTCATGGCCTCAGATGATCCTCTCATGGATTGCAGGTGTGAGCCACTGCCTTTGGCCATGTGTGGTTTGTGCTCTTAGTCCTTGTTGATGCCACAAGTTAGAGAGGTTCTGGAACTTTCTCAGGTTTCTTAAAAATGCTGTGTCCCTTGGAGGTGCTTGAGTGACTCAGATTCCCCCCTTTGAGTTGTGGTTTGAACTGTGAGATGTGTATATTTGACCTGTGCTTATCTGTCTTCACTCTTCATTACAGAGGGGGATCTCTGTGTCCCAGGTGGGGGATAACAAGGGTTTGGGAAGAGACTGTGGATCCTGCCTAATCTCTAGGTGCTGAGGAAGGAAGAAAAGAATGGTCTGCGCTTGTTCTAGCTTTTTATCTCCCCACGGAGTGAGTGGCCAGCTGCGAGAAGTGGAGGCGGCCAGGCCCCAGGCTGCCGTGTCTAGGAGTTGGCCTCTTCACTTGAGTCCCTGGCTACCTGGGGTGTTTCTCTCATCCTTTAAGTGCCCTGGGTACGCCACGAGAGTCAGCCATGGTGGCATCTCCAGGTGACTAAGGTCACGTACTAGCATAAGGGCTTGTATTTGTGGAACCTGGTAGCTTCCATCAGAGCTGACATTTGACATTTGCCCACAGCCAGCTTGGCCCAGCCCCGTACCGCCAGCCCTGGTTCTCTGTGACGTGAAGTGCCTGTTCCTATCCCTGCTCCAGGGGCAGGCAGAAATCACCCATGGCGGGTCCACATCTCATAGAAGCATCTTGAAGTTCTGCTTCTGGACCAGACCATCCTGGGTTCCTCTCTGCTCTGCTGAAGGGTTCCCTATGTGTGTCCATCACCTCTGAACTCTTGGGAGACCTGGGGAGTTGCTGGCCTCGCCTCTCGCCCCTCCTTTCCCTCACTGTGCTGCCACCATCCTGCTTAACACAGGCTCTCTGGGGAGAGCTGGGCAGGGATGGGATCTTCTGGGTTCCCGCCCTGCTCCATGTCCCTCTTACTGTTCCTGAAGTGTGGCCATGGGCTGCCTTGTTTTCTGGAAAGTCCCAAGCCTGGACCGTGACTGAGCAGCATTCTCGGCTCTCTGCAACCCGTCTGGTGTTCCTGGCCCCTCTTAGATTCTCCTGTTCCTTCTGTTTCCCCTGAGCCCCTGACTTTGACCTGCAGGGTGGGGAGAGGGATGGGAAGAGAACCAGTGCTGGGGCCAAAGGTCAGATTGGGGGAAGGTGGAGCCACAGTAGCAGAGTGCCTGGCATCAGCCCCTTTCTTGTCACTAATTCCCCTGCTCTGGCTCCTGGCAGGTTTGTAACCCCAGATCAGAAGTACTCCATGGACAACACTCCCCACACGCCAACCCCTTTCAAGAATGCCCTGGAGAAGTACGGACCCCTGAAGCCCCTGGTATGTGGTATGGTTGCTGCCACGGATCTCTGCACAGTGGGGTCTCTTGGGTTCATCCAACCATGTTCAATCCACAGGACCCTTCTCTCTGAGGTCTCATTTGAGTCTTCCTCCTGAGAAGAGGCAGAGATCCTGATAATATAAATGGGGAAACTGAGGCTGTTCCTTGTCACCTTCTCTGACTGTTCCTGAGCACCTGAGTGTGCAGGCAGGTGCTGGAGACATGGTGGTATCTTGTGACACGCAGCCTCAGGATGGGGGAGACTGATGTGAAATATAGCTAAAACAGTTTCAGGCATAGATAAAACTGTGCCTGGTTCAGAGAAGTGGCAGGTTGCTGCTCTGGCCTGTCTTCTGACCAACTCCTGGTTCCCTACAGAGCACTGGAAAGCCCCTGGTGGTTATTCCCCACAGTGTGCAGGCTGCCCTTCTCCCCCCTACTCTTCCCAGTTGATGGGATGGTTGTATTTTCTCTGTGAATAAAGGAGTTGCCACCTTGGGCTTTCTATAACATGCAGGTGTCTTAGAAATCAGTGGAGGGTAAGAGAAAGGCATGGTTATGGAGGCACTGGATTGCGGACAGGGTCTGCAGGGATCCCCTGCCCTCTCTACTTCGTGGAGCCTCCTGTGAAACCCAAGGTGGCTGGGGGCTGAGGCTCCCCTGGGCCTGCGATGGAGTCAAGCAGGCTTTCCAGGGACCCTGCTTGGCAGTTGTAATTAAAGTATGCAGGGGCTTTTTGTGGGACTTCTGAGCAGTTGCTGTGCTTCGCACCTTTCACTCTTAGTAGCACTCTCCCTCCCCTGTTCTCTGCTGCCCGAAGCTGGAGAGGTCCTTGGAACCCCCAGGCCTGAGAAAGGGAAATGGGTTTGAGAGCCCCCATTAGTGTGGAGCAAAGGGTTGAGTGAGCCTGGGCTTTGAGCCATCTGGGTCCTAATTCAGCAGCTGTGTGGCTGCGGGCCAGGCTTTTGATCTCTGAGCCTCTGTTTCTACCTGAGTAAGATGACAGTTATTGCACAGGGCTGTGTGAGGGTTACTATGCCTCTCTGGGCTGCTCTCAGCCATGGCAGGACCCTGGGAATCAAAGTCATCAGCTGCTTGTGCAAGGCAGCAGTTAGTGGTTGTGAATTATGCGTGTGAGATCAGCATCCTGGCATCAGGCCTCCTTCCTGCCTTACCCAGGACAGCCTAGCTGCAGCTGGGTTGGCCCCACTGTCCCACACACATACAGTCTGAGTGTGGTGTCTCACATGGGCTACCCCACACCTACCCACAGCCGCAGACCCCTCACCTGGAGGAGGACTTGAAGGAGGTACTGCGCTCTGAGGCTGGCATCGAGCTCATCATCGAGGATGACATCAGGCCCGACAAGCAGAAGAGGAAGCCTGGAGTGAGTGGGGTGGGGGTGGGAGAGCCCCCCGCTGCCAGCTCAGGCAGGGGTGTGTTGGAGCCATGGCAGCGGGAGGCATCTGGAGACAGACAGTAGAAAGTGAGGCGCTGGGGAGAATGGGGACACAGCATGTCACCTTTGCCCCCCCTCTCAGGGTGGTTGTTGAGAAAACTGATAAGGTAAAGCAAGGCCATTGTTGTCTCTGGGAGCCTCCCCTGCTCCCCTTTAAAGGATTCACTCACTTACCCAACATTGTGTTCGGACCCTGCTGAAGTGGGGCTGGGCTGGATGTGGTGGATTGAGCGGCGATTGAGATCCAGACTGGATCACCCCTTAGTGTTCAGTGGGCGGAGACAGATGGTAGACAGATACCCTCTGACTGAATTCACAGGATGCCAAGGGCCACAGAAAGGGAGGTTCCAAGGGAATCCTTCAGATAGAGGTGAGCGGTCAGGATGAGGCAGTTAGGTGCTAGGCTGAGTGTCAGGCTGCATGAGCTGGGGGTCGGGGAATGGGTTCAGGTGAGGTGGAGTCTGCAAGGACTTCTGGGCAGGGGGGCAGGGAAAGGACTGTCCCAAGCCTTCATTCTATGCCAGACTCCCTTCCACTGCATTGTTCGCTTTCGTGACAGTGGGCAATCCCTTCAAGTCTATTTGTGTTCCTCTTTTTCCCCAGACTGCTCTCCTCAAGGGAGAGCTGGGAATGGTGGGATGTACAAGGGTGTTAGGTAAGGAGGGGAGGTAGGTGGTCAGCCAGGGCGGGACTTGCTCGGGCTATCACCCCGTGTGCAGGTGGAGAGATACCGGCTTCTCACTTCCAGGGCACTCCCTGGCCTCTCCTGGGTGGGGATGGTGGTTGTGAGCCATGGCAGCCGCTGCTGGGTGCAATGTTGGGTGGAGGGGGCTGTGGCTCTCAGAGCCCCTCCCTGGTATTGGAGCAGACCCAGGACCTACTTATGTGAGGTGCAGGGTTAGGGATGGGGCATTCCTTGCTTGTATTAGGCATTTATAGAAGGGCTTGTCCCGAGGGGTTTATGCTTCCATAAACCTGTGGATGGTATTTTAGGTGTTACTGGGATGATTCTCTGCTGGACCTGTTTGAGAGGCTGTATCTGGTCCATTTGGGGTGAGAGCAGGTCACTTTGGTGGAGTTTCATGCTGTGTTCCTGCTCACTGTTGCAGTGCCTGGCAGGACAGGGTCTATCCTGGGCACAGTCTGTAATGGGGTGTGGGGCCTAACTTTCCCGGTGCCCCCATTCTTCTCACAGCAGATCTCCACTAGCTGGGCCTTGCTCGAAGTCTGCACTGCAGCAGGACCTGGTTTTGTGACCATCCATGGCCATGACCATCAAGGCGCTGACCATGGGAATCCTGACACCCACCCTAACCCCCTCCTATCTCCCAACCTCCAGGTGCATCGGAGCCCCATCAAGAAAGTCCGGAAGTCTCTGGCTCTTGACATTGTGGATGAGGATGTGAAGATGATGATGTCTACAATGCCCAAGGCTCCGTCCTTGGTAAGGGTTCAGCCACCCCCACCCCAGTCCAGAGCTGCTCCCAGGAGGATGAGATTTCCTTGGAAGCCTGCCCTTGGAACTGTTGAGTTTTGGAGAGGACTTTTGATGTGGAGTTAGTCTAATGATTCTCCGACTGGACTTCCGGAACACTGGGCTCTGCAGGAAGGGTGGGTCTGGGCACCCACTCCTGGCTTTAGTCAGCAGCTCTGCTTGTCTCTCCCCAGACGGTTTTGATTGCAAGAGTTGAGTGGCTAGGATATATTTAAAACCCATGGGTCTAGGTCTCTAGCGCCGTCCTTTGCATTCTGTTCATGGGAGTGACCCCAGAGAGGGTCAGTGAGGTCAGTGACGTGTCTTTTTTTTTTTTGAGACACAGTTTCGCTCTTGTTGCCCAGGCTGGAGTGCAATGGCATGATCTTGGCTCACCGCAACCTCCGCCTCCCGGGTTCAGGCGATTCTCCTGCCTCAGCCTCCTAAGTAGCTGGGATTACAGGCATGCGCCACCATGCCCAGCTAATTTTGTATTTTTAGTAGAGACGAGGTTTCTCCATGTTGGTCAGGCTGGGCTTGAACTCCTGACCTCAGGTGATCCATCCACCTCAGCCTCCCAAAGTGCTAGGATAACAAGTGTGAGCAACAGCACCTGGCCTAGTGATGTGTCTTAAGGCACAGCCAGGAACTTGGACACATCGGCCCTGGGATGGGTGCCATTTGGTCCCCAGGCCAGTGCACTCTGTGCCACGTGCTATAGTCAGGTTGACTTCAGGAAGGGGGCTGTTGCTTGTGCAGAGCCTGAGTCCCCAGAAGCCATGCTGTGCTGCCGATCCCTCTCTGCTCATAATGGGGTGAGCTGGCTTGCCCTGGCTGAGAGTAGGGAGGCAGTGAGAGGCATGGCGGCATCATGAACAGAGGTTAAGTGCTGCCTGATGTTCCAAGTAGACTGCTGCCCTCATGGTCCTTGCAGAGAAACCTTGTCCTGGCCAGGGATCCCTGACAGGCTGGGGACTTATATGCACTGCAGCCAGATTACTACAAAGAAAGAAGTCACTGCAGGAGGTGAAGAGCACAGATTTAGAGTCAGGTGGGCCTGGGTTTGAGTTCTGACACCATCACTGTTCTTTGGGATCTTTCAGGTTCCCTGAGCCCGTTTTTTTGCCTATAAAAGGGATACCAGGCCTAAGTCAGGAAGGCCCAGTGCCAAGCAGAGCAGAGAGCCTGGAAAGGCTTGGGAGGTGCTTAGAGCAACTGTGCTGTGCTTGGGGTTGAAGCTGCATCTTGATGGTGCTTGTGGATGTTTCTGGGCCCAGGAAAACTAGGAGCAACCTTGGCTCCTCCTGAGGCTTCATGTGACAAAGGCATCATTCATTATTACTTGATAATGCTCAGTAATACTCTACATTTATTGATTATGTTATTACGGCCTGGGGGCAGCATGGCACCCATCCCAGGGCTCATGTGCCCCCAAGTGCCTGACTGTGTCTTAAGATACACCACTGAATCAGGCTCTGAAATGCACAGAGATGCTTTTTTTACTGATTTTTTTTAAAAAGAACTTCAGAGCAAGGTTAAGTTCTTTAGAAAAGTGTGTATCCTCTTCCAGGTCGAAGCAACCAGGTGGTGATGCTGGGGTGGGATTGCGGGGTTTTTCCTTCTCTCTACCAGTTTGTGGCAAAAGGTGACTCTTTGACTGGGTTTGGTTTCAGCCAACAACTGCCCCTTCAAGCTCCTCCAGCCTCACCCTGTCAGGTATCAAAGAAGACAACAGCCTGCTCAACCAGGGCTTCTTGCAGGCCAAGCCCGAGAAGGCAGCAGTGGCCCAGAAGCCCCGAAGCCACTTCACGACACCTGCCCCTGTGAGTGCCGGCCATCCCTGGGGGTCCTGCAGTGCCAGCCTTCTTAGCTCAGGGTGTTTGCGTAGACTGTTCCTCTGCCTGGATGCTCTTCCTGCTACCTTCTTATGGCTGTGTTTGCTTAACTTACTCTACTCTCAGTCTCAGTACCGCTTCCTTGGGGAAGCCTTCCCTGACCCCATATGCTGTAGAGACACCCTGCTGTTCTCTCTTTTATGGCCTGGATTTCACTTGTAACTAAGTTATTATCTTTGTATTTGGTTTGCTTAGTGTCTGCCCTCAGGCAGGGGCTGGCCTCAGGCTGCTGACCAATCTCACTGCTCCTCCTGGCTATGGCTTCTCGGCAGCGGAGGGTGGGGTGGGGTTGAAGGGACAGTGCCTTGTCCAGCCTCCTGCTTTTCAGCTGAGGAAGCCCACAGCCAGGGAGTGACATGTTCAGAGTCACCAGGAATCTGGAGAGAGAATAAGAAGGCTCTGGCTTCTAGGGAAGGGAGACTCAACTCCACCCTTCCCTGGCCAGGGTCACTAGGGTCTGTTGGGAGCACATAGTCCCTGCCTGAGTAGTGACCCTCTTGCCTCCTCCCAGATGTCCAGTGCCTGGAAGACGGTGGCCTGCGGGGGGACCAGGGACCAGCTCTTCATGCAGGAGAAAGCCCGGCAGCTCCTGGGCCGCCTGAAGCCCAGCCACACATCTCGGACTCTCATCTTGTCCTGAGGTGCTGGGGTGGGTCACAAGCCCATTCTCATGTTTACAGGGGTTGGGGGTGCAGAGAGGGTCTGTGAATTTGAGTGTCACTCAGGTGACCTCCTGCAGAGAGCCTTCTGCCACCAGCCCTTCCCCAGACTCTCAGGTGGAGGCAACAAGGCCATGTGCTGCCCTGTCGCCGAGCCCAGCTGTGGGCGGCTCCTGGTGCTAACAGCAAAGCCCCACACTCAGGCCTGCCTGGTTCCCTCCACAGGGCCACAGGGAGCCTAGTCAGCTTCTCCCAAGCCCAGGTCAGGCCTGGCCTCATCTCAGACCCTGCTTAGGATGGGGGGCATGGCCAGGGGTGCTCCTTTGCTCAACCCCTCTTGGTGCATTTTTTTTGGAAGAATAAAATTGCCTTTCTCTTTGTGCTGGTCTGGACTCTACCTCTCTCCTGTGCCCTGCCCGTGGTTCCCTCGTGGCCCATGGGCCCTTTCTGGGATGTTGGAACCTGGATGCTCATCCTCAGAGGCCAGCCTAATCTGCACAGTCCAGGCCTGGGCCTTTGACCCTGTTCCTGCAGAGGGGCCCAGTAAGCGATTTCATCCCTGCACCCAGTGGGCATCTCTGCAAAGCTCTGAATACTCTCGGCCATGGTGGGGGGTGGCGGTGGGCAGAGACTGAGGACAGAGGACGATGGGTTGGGGCATTAAGGCTTGGCCTGGCCCTTGCCTCAGTGGCCAGGGCTGAGCAGGAGGCCAGGACAGACCAGAGCCTCTACCTTTGTGGCCCTCAATCCTTAATTGTGGCAGCAATTACAGAGCACAGTGCTTGGTGGATGGTTGGGAAGAGCCACTGGGGATTGAAGCAAGGAAGATGCCAAGTCCAAGAAGGTTTAAATGAGGAAGTGATGTTTTCAGCAGCGGGCTTAATGGGACAGGTACATGGCCATCCCTGTGAGCTCAGGTTGAGTGGACTTGGGGCAGGTCCTCACGTGGGGCAAAAGATGTGGCCAACTCGAGGGATGGGGACTGAGTTAATTAGGGTGCCAGAGTTCAGGTATGTCTGGTCTCAGACACATTCCTCCCTCCAGAGCTTCCACCTAGGGTCCCCCTATCCCCATCCATTCACACCTAGTCATGCCATGCTTGATCCTGGCAGTGTCCCAGTTCTTGCTCTAGAGCCAAGGAGGGGTGGGGGCTTGGCGCTTCGCACCCTGTACCCCACAGCCTATGTGGCTGGGTCGCATGCTCTTGCAGGTTCCATGGATGAACCATACCTAACTCATGCCCTGAGCTTTTGTGATTTGTCAGCTTGGAACCCGTCCCCTCCTCAGCTTCTTTTCCAGGTTCTGTCACTGGATGCTCCCTACAGGCCTTGGTTACCCATCCACCTGCAGGGCTGTCAGCATTGGTGCATGACCTGTGTCCCACGGTGAGGTTGGGGACTGCATTGCCTTGTCTCCTAGAGCTCACACCAAGACTCTTTGGAACAACTTTGTCACGCTTAAATGCAGCGTGTTGCAGGCTAAATATGCAAATTCCTGGGCCCTCTGAGTCAGGCACCTGGGGTGGAGCCTGGAAAAAGGGATGTTTATAAGTGCCACCAGTGGGTGATTCACATGCAGGGCATCTGCCGGCTACACTTTGAGCAGACTGGCCTATCAGGCTCCAGGGGCTTGTACCCTATGCCTCTCCTGCCTGAGGTTTTGCTCATTCTCGGGCTGCTGTGAGGCCCTTTCCTGTCCTGGAGGGAGGAGGCTGTAGAAAACAGAGCGGCTGCAGGTAACTGCAAGCTTACCACACCGTCCTCACTAAGCTCTGTGCACTGTGGGGTTGTTCTTTGGTTCGTGCATTAAATAAATACTAGGCCAAGTGTGGTGTCTCATGCCTGTAACCTCAAAACTTTGGGAGCCCAAGGTGGGCAAATTGTGGACAAATTGAGTCCAGGAGTTTGAGACCAGCTTGGACAACATGGTGAAATTGTGTCTCTACTTAAAAAAAAAAAAAATACATAAAATTAGCTGGGCATGGTGGCATGTGCCTTTAGTCCCAGCTACTCAGGAGGCTGAGGTGGGAGAATCACCTGAGTCCAGGAGGTCGAGGCTGCAGTGAGCTGAGGTCAAGCCACTGTACTCCAGCCTGGGCAACCAGAGTGAGACCCTGTCTCAAAAAAATAAATAACTAAATAAAAAATAAGACCACACTTATTGAGGGTCCCTCCAGCCCTACCCCCAGATGCCAGGCATAGTTCTAGTGCTGAAGATACCACAGTTAAAGGACAGAAACCAGGCCAGGTGTGGCGGCTCATGCCTGTAGTCTTAGTACTTTGGGAGGCTGAGGTGGGAGGATCATTTGAGCCCAGGAGTTTGAGACAATCCTGGGCAACATGGTGAAACCCCATCTCTACAAAAAATTTTGAAAACCAGACTGAGTGTGGTGGCTCACACTTGTATGTAATCTTAGTACTTTGGGAGGTGGAGGTGGGTGGATCATGAGGTTAGGAGATACAGACCATTCTGGCTAACATGGTAAAACCTGTCTCTACTGAAAATGCAAAAAATTAGCTGGGTGTGGTGGTGGCATGTGCCTGTAGTCCCAGCTACTTGGGAGGCTGAGGTTGCAATGAGCCTGAGATCGTGCCACTGCACTCCAGCCTGGACGACAGAGTGAGACTGTCTCAAAATAGAAAAAAACACTTTAGCTGAGCCTGATGGCACACACCTGTAGTCCCAGCTACTCAAGAAGCTGAGGTGGGAGGACCTCTTGAGCTGTGGTTGTGCCTCTCAGCCTAGGTGACAGAGCAAGACCCTATCTCAGAAATCAGAAACCACCTTATTCTCATGGAGATTAAATTCTACAGAGCAGACAGATATAAACAAAATCAACATAAAATGTGTCAGAGGGAACACGAACTTTGAAGTGAAGCAGGGGACACCGTGAGGCCAGTCATCTGCTCAGAGAAAGTAGGAAGAGTCAGATTTGACACAGCTCTTGGCCACCATGGGGACAGTGAGGGAGAAGCCACATGGAAGGAGACCGATTGCCACTCAGGCTGTGCCGGGGCCCAGCTCCTGTTTGATCATGAGTTTGGGAAACTTGGTCATGAGGATTGACCCAGGCCTGGTGTTTCCCAGGCTAGTGTGGCAAGCAAGAGGGAGTTATCCAAATAGTGCTGAGGGGCAGAGGGCCTGAGTTCAGGATGGGAGTACGGGAGTGGGGATGTTATGGTTGAGACTCCAGATATATGAGTAAGGCCACCCTAAACCATCCAGCCTCACCTGATCTGGCCCAGACTGGAGGAACTGCACAGCTGATCAAAGAGTCATGAGAATAACAAATCAGTATTGCTTTAAGCCCCTAAGATTGAGGATTGTTTGTTACATAGCAGAAGCTGACTGGTACAGATGCTGGCATGGGGA
>PVKP010039131.1:0-20379 GCA_004027715.1 Plecturocebus donacophilus
TTTTTTTTGTGAGACAGAGTCTCAATCTATCACCAATTTATGGGGAAAACTGGCAACAGAGCTAGACTCTGGAGTGCAGCGGCACAATCTCGACTCACTGCAACCTCCATCTCCCGGGTTCAAGTGATTCCCCTGCCTCAGCCTCCCGAGTAGGGACTACAGGCACACGCCACCATGCCCAGCTAATTTTTTTTTGTATTTTAGTAGAGACGGGGTTTTGCCATGTCGGTAAGGATGGTCTCGATCTCCTGACCTTGTAGTCTGCCCATCTCAGCCTCCCAGAAGTGCTGAGATTACAGGCGTGAGCCACCGTGCCCGGCCACTGCTGAAACTCTAGTCCCCTACCCACCCACCCTTCGATGGAAAAGGTGGTAAGAAAGAGCCCTTGGAATTTTGGGGGCAGCTTGTATAATGGCCGGGAGACCTGCGCTCACTCAGTGAAGAGAACTGTAAGGCTGGTGGAGCACAGTGCAAGAAGAGATCCTTTAGCTGATCCAGGATGTGGTGAAAACGACTCTGCCATTTAGATCTTATACTGAAACAGAGTCTCCCTCTGACACCCAGGCTGGAGTGCAGTGGCACAATCTTGGCTCACTGCAACCTCTACCTCCCAGGTTCAAGCAAATCTCCTGCCTCAGCCTCCTGAGTAGCTGGGACTATAGGCATGAGCCACCACACCCGGCTAATTTTGTTTGTTTGTTTGTTTGAGACAGAGTCTCACTCCATTGCCCCGGCTGGAGTGCCGTGGTGCAATCTCAGCTCAGTGCAACCTCTGTAATCAAGGGTTCAAGCAATTCTCCTGCCTCAGCCTCCCAAGTAGCTGGGACTGCAGGCACCTGCCACCACGACAGACTAATTTTTTGTGTTTAAGTAGAAACAGGGTTTCACCATGTTGCCCAGACTGATCGCAAACTCATGAGCTCAGGCAGTCCACCTGCCTCGGCCTCCCAAAGTGCTGGGATTATAGGTGTGAGCCACCATGCCTGGCCCCTTTTCTTCTGTTATAGACATTTAAGCAGTTTCCAATTAGGGGCTATTTCTTCTTCTTCGTGTTTGTTTGTTTGCTTGTTTGTTTTTTGAGAGGGAGTCTTGCTCTGTCACCAACCCAGGCTGGAGTGCAGTGGCATGATCTCACCTCACTGCAACCTCCACCTCCTGGGTTCAAGTGATTCTCCTGCCTCAGCCTCCTGGGTAGCTGGGATTACAGGTGCCTGCCACCATGCCCGACTAATTTTTGTATTTTAGAAGAGACAGGGTTTCACTATGTAGGTCAAGTTGGTCTCGAACTCCTGACCTCAAATGATCCACCTGCCACAGTCTTCCAAAGTGCTGGGATTACAGGCGTCAGCCACAGCACCTAGCCAGTCAGGGTTTTTTTCTTTTCTTTTCTTTTTTTTTTTTTTGAGACAGTGTCTCTGTCACGTAGGCTGGAGTACAGTGGTGCCATCAGGGCTTACTGCAGCCTCCACTTCTCAGGCTCAAGCAATCCTTCTGCCTCAGCCTCCTGAGTAGCTGGGACCACAGATGTGGGCCACTACGCACAACACCCAGCTAATTAGAAAAAAAAGTTTTTGGCCAGGCATGGTGGCTCACAGCTGTAATCCCAGCACTTTGGGAGCCCAAGGTGGGCGGGTTGAAGACCAGCCTGACCAACATGATGAAATGCCGTCTCTACTAAAAATTTTAAAAATTGGGTCGGGTGCAGTGGCTCATGCCTGCAATCGCAGCACTTTGGGAGTCTGAGGCAGGCAGAAGACCAGCCTGGCCAGTATGGTGAAACACTGTCTCTACTAAAAATTTTTAAAAAATTAGCCAGACATCACAGCTCACACCTGTAATCTCAGCTACTCCGGAGGCTGAGACAGGAGAATAGGTTGAACTGGGAGGCAGAGGTGGCAGTGAGTGGAAATGGCGCCTCTGCCCTCCAGCCTGGGCAACAGGGCGAGGCACTGTCTCAAAAAAAATTTTTTTTGAGTTAAAGCACAAACCACGGTGCTTCCAAAAAAAAAAAAAAAAAATCTTTGTTTTTATAGACATGGTCTCACTATGTTGCCCAGGATGGTCTCAAACTTCTGGGCTCAAGAGATCCTCCTGCCTTGGCCTCCCAAAAAATGTTGGGATTACAGGCAGGAGCCACCAGACTATTTTCTTTTTCTTTTTTCCTTTCTTTCTTTCTTTCTTTCCTTCTTTCTTTCTCTTTCTTTTATTTTTTTAAAGATGGGGTTTTGCCATGTTGGTCAGGCTGGTCTTGAACTCCTGACCTCAGGTGATCCACCCACCTCGGCCTCCCAAAGTGCTAGGATTACAAGCGTGAGCCACTGTGGCCGGCTTCTTTTTTTATTTCTTTTCCTTTCTTCTTCTTTCCTCCCTTCTTTTCCTTCCTTTTCTTTTTCTTTCTCTTCCTTCCTTCCTTCTTTCCTTCTTTCTTACTTTCTCTTTTTTTTTCCCCCTAGCGAGATGGAGACTTGCTTTGTCACCCAGGCTGGAGTGCAGTGGCACGATCTTGGCTCACTGCAACCTCTGCCTCCTGGGTTTAATCAATTCTCCTGCCTCAGCCTCCCAGGTGGCTGAGATTACAGGCGCCCACCACCACACCTGGCTAATTTTTGTATATTTAGTGGAGATGGAGTTTCACCATGTTGGCCAGGCTGGTCTTGAACCCCTGACCTCATGATCCACCTGCCTTGGCCTCTCAAAGGGTGGGATTACAGGCGTGAGCCATCTGACCCCTCCTTCCCTTTCTCTCTCCTTCTTTCTTTTTTTCTTCCTTCCTCCCTTCTTTTTCTTTCCTTTCTTCCTCCTCCTTCCTTCCTTCCTCCCTCCTTCTTTCTTTTCTTTTCTTCTTTCCAGGGTCTCACTCTTTCTCCCAGGCCAGTGCACAGTAGGGTGATCATGGCTCACTGCAGCCTCCACAACCTCTCTAGCTCAGGCGATCTTCCGGAATCTCCCTCCATGTAGCTGGGACTACAGGTGGCACCACCATACCCAGCAAAATTGTTGAGTATTTTTTATAGAGACAGGGTTTTGTTGTGTTGCCCAGACTGATATGGAACTGAGATCAAGCAGCCCACCAAATGGACCTCCCAAAGTGCTGGGATTACAGGTGTGAAGGGACTATTTGATTTATTTATTTTGAGACAGATCTCTCTCTGTTGCCCAGGCTGGAGTGTAGTGGCACCATCTCAGTTCACTGCAGCTTCTGCCTCCTGGGTTCAAGTGATCCTCCTGACTCAACCTCACAAGTAGCTGGGACTGCAGGTTTGAGCCACCATGCTTTGTTAGTTTTCTTGATTTTTTTTAAGAGACAGGGACTCACCATGTTGCCCTACTGGTCTCAAACTTCTAGGCTCAAGCAATCTTTCTGCCTCGGCCTCTCAAAGTGCTGGGATTACAAGCATGAGCCACTGTACCCAGCCTGAAGTGATTATTTATAGTTACAGCAGTGTAAGAGCGTTCCAATCATTCCATGTTATCATTTCATACCTAGTTTAGTCACACTGTGGAATACTCTAAAGAAATGAGAATGAATGAGCTATAATTACATGCCACAAATATAATACGGAATGAAAGAAGCCTGGTACAAAAGAATACATATTATAGGTTCAATTTATTTATTTTATTATTATTTTTTTAAGATGGATCTTCACTCTTTTGCCCAGGCTGGAGTGCAGTGGCGTGATTTTGGCTCACTGCAGAATCGGTTTCAAGCGATTCTCCTGCCTCAGCCTCCCTAGTAGCTGGATTACAGGTGCCCACGACCACGCCTGGCTGATTTTCTTGTATTTTTAGTAGAGATGGAGTTTTACCATATTGGCCAGGCTGGTCTCAAACTCCTGAGATTGTGATCTGCCCTCCTTGGCCTCCCAGAGTGCTGGGATTACAGGCATGAGCCACGGTGCCCAGCTATAGATTCAATTTTTATGAAAAAATTAAGATAAATTAAGAAAATATTTATGGACGTGCTTAGAAATTAGAATGGTGATTGCCTTAGAAGGGGCAGTGACTACATGGGGACAGGATGGGGACTCTGCTCAGCTTATAATTTTCTGTTTCTTGATTTAGGTGCTGGTTATATAGAATATTCACTTTGTGTAAATGTGTCAAGCTGCATACCTGTGATTATATGCTTTTCTGTATGTGTGTTATTCTTCAATAAAAAATAGGCTGAGGCTGAGGCTGGCAGATGATCTGAGGTCAGGAGTTTGAGACCAGCCCAGTCAACATGCCAAAACCCTATCTCTGCTAGAAATACAAAAATTAGCCAGGTGTGGCAGCAGGCGCCTGTAGTTCTAGCTACTGGGGAGGCTGAGGTAGGAGAATTGCTTGAACCCAGAAGGCAGAGGTTGCAGTGAGCCGAGATGACACCATTGCACTCCAGCCTGGGCGACAAGAGCAAAACTCTGCCTCAAAATAAGTAAATAAATAACAGTGAAACTCTGTCTCAAAATAAATAAATAAATAAAACAAATAAATACAATTATAAAACAAAAAAGTCGGCTAGGCATGGTGGCTCACACCTGTATTCCCAGCACTTTGGAAGGCTAAGGCAGGTGGATCACCTGAGGTCAGGAGTTCGAGACCAGCCTGACCAACATAGAGAAACCCCATCTCTACTAAAAATACAAAATTAGCTGGGCATGGTTGCACATGCCTGTAATCCCAGCTACTCGGGAGGCTGAGGCAGGAGAATTGCTTGAACCTGGAAGGCAAAGGTTGTAGTGAGCCAAGATAGGGCCACTGCCCTGGCAACAAGAGTGAAACTGTCTCAAAAAAAAAAAAAAAAAAAAAACAGCTGGGTTCGGTGGCTCACGCTTGTAATTCTAGCACTTTGGGAGGCCGAAACGGGCAGATCACAAGGTCAGAAGTTCAGTTTGCAAACAGCCTGGCTAACACGGTGAAACCCCCTTTCTACTAAAAACACAAAAATTAGCTGGGCGTGGTGGAGTGTGCTTGTAATCTCAGCTATTTGGGAGGCTGAGGCTGGAGAAATGCTTGAACCCGGGAGGCGGAGATTGCAGTGAGCCGAGATCACACCACTGCACTCCAGCCTGGGTGACAGAGCAAGACTCCATCTCAAAATAAATAAATAAATAGGCTGGGCGCTGTGGCTCATGCCTATAATCTCAGCAACTTGGGAGGCCTAGGTGGGCGGATCACTTAAGGTCAGGAATTCAAGACCAGCCTGGCCAACATGGTGAAACCCCATCTCTACCAAAATCACAAAAAATTAGCCGGGCATAGTGGTGAGCTCCTGTAATCCCAGCTACTTAAGAGGCTGAAACATGAGAATCACTGGAACCTGGGAGATGGAGGTTGCAGTGAGCTGAGATAGCACCACTGCACTCCAGCCCGGGCAACAGATCAAGACTCTGTCTCAAAATGAATAAATAAAATAAACATAAAAAGAAAAAAGTCAGCTGAAGTGTCAGAAGGGCTTGGTAGATCATGTTCCATTATGATGCTGAAGAAGTACAGGGAATTCCTGCTCAGTGGGGTTTTCGTTTTCCCCATTACCTGAAAGCAGATGTCCATCTAGAATTATGGAATGGCCCCACTGAAGCTTCAGAGATGGGGCCCCCTCAGGACCGTACCTTGAAAGGACAATGGCTGTCCCCTGACATGTGGCCTATGCTCTCAGTTAGTGGCTGGCCTTGTCCATAGCCCAGTATACATGGGGTTGAAAAATCAAGGTGTAAAGGAAGGAACAGCACCATCCACAATCACACATAGCCAGTTTCCATTCTCACAAAGCTGGAATATTAGCTCTTGGTGTGTTAAAGAAATTTTTTGGGGGCAACATAGTTATGAGCATGTATGAACATTTTATTACAATCTTACATAAAAGGAAATAAGGTCCCTTGTAGGCCTATTAAGATTCACTGTAATAGAGACTTTTTTTTTTTTTTTTTTTTTTTTTGAGGTGGAATCTTGCTCTGTCACCAGGCTGGAGTGGAGTGGTGCAATCTTGGCTCACTGCAACCTCCTACTCCCAGGTTCAAGTGATTCTCCTGCCTCAGCCTCCCAAGTAGCTGGGATTATAGGCACCCACCACCACGCCCAGCTAATTTTTATATTTTTAGTAGAGATGGGGTTTCACCATCTTGACCAGGATGGTCTCAATCTCTTGACCTCATGATCCTTGAGACTTGGCCTCCCAAAGTACTAGGATTACAGGCGTAAGCCACCCTGCCCGGCAATGGGACATTTTATAGAAGAGAATCATTAACCATTAGATACGAGATTGAGCCCGGGTGTGGTAGTTCACGCTTGTAATCCAAGCCCTTTGGAGGCCAAGGCAAGTGGATCACCTGAGGTTGGGAGTTCAAGACCAGCCTGACCAGCATGGTGAAACCCCGTCTATTTAAAAAAGTTTTTATTTCTTTTTGTTTTTACAATTTTTTTAATAAAAAAGAAAAAAGAAAAAGAAAGAGAAAAATAGGAGATTAGATCCAGAAAGACAATAGTCTGGGTAAGGGTAACAATTCTTGGCTGGTAGTCAGTCAGCTGACTGTCAACTGGTATAACAGGTGGGATGGTGGGGGGCAGCACTAGCTTCTCAAAACAAGTTTCATCCACTGAAAATCTATTGTAAGCAATTTATCAGAATTTTTTTTTTTTTTTTAATCGGAGACTCACTGTATTGCCCAGGCTGATGACCTGGGCTCACCGCAACCTCCGCCTCCCGGGTTCAAGAGATTCTCCTGCCTCAGCCTCTTGAGTAGCTGGGACTACAGGCACCCGCCACCACGCCCAGCTAATTTTTGTATTTTTAGTAGACGGGGTTTCACCATGTTGGCCAGGATGGTCTCAATCTCTTGATCTCGTGATCTGCCCGCCTGGGTCTCCCAAAGTTTTGGGATTACAGGATTGAGTCACCACGCTCGGCCAAGATAGCTCTCTCTTTTTTTTGAGATGGAGTCTCACTCTGTTGCCCAGGCTGGAGTGCAGTGGTGCGATCTCAGCTCATTGCAACCTCCACCTCCCGAGTTCAAGCAATTCTCTGCCTCAGCCTCCCGAGTAGCTGGGATTACAGGTGCCCGGCACCGTGCCTGACACCATGCCTGGCTAATTTTTGTATTTTTGGTAGGTACGGGGTTTCAGGGTTTCACCATCTTGGCCAGGCTGGTCTTGAACTCCTGACTTCGTGATCCACCCGCCTCGACCTCCCAATGTGCAGGGATTACAGGCGTGAGCCATTGCGTCTGGCCGACTCTGTCTTTTTATTTTATTATTTTTTTATTTTCACACATCGCAATCTGAGGACTCTCTCTTAAACAAATCTTGCTGCGCTCTTTAGAACTAATCCTATTGCCTTGAACCAATTAGTTAAACACCGAACTTCAGTCTGCAAATGGGAATAACAGCAGTTTATTTTACGACGGTTGTGACGGTCAAAAGATTTGGTTGTACACAGTCTATGATACCTCCCAGTGTTTCCACCTTCGCTATTTGAGAGTCTTCCATGGGTCCCACACGCCAGGTCCTTAAACTTCTCTGAGGGCCTACCAAGCCCCGCCCTCTCGCCTCCCAGGATGACGTCATCGACTGAGTTGTCGACTGACGTCACCTCCGGGCCAGCTGGGCTTCATCGCCTCTTCTCCGGAAACCTCCAACTCTTGGCACCTGGCCTCCAGCTTTCGGTTATTTTCATTTTTTCTTCACAGCCTGAAATCCTTCCCTCCCCATTCTCCCACCTAAAACTATCGGCTCTTCCCGCCTTCCTTCAATTAGCAATTTTCGGTACTTCCCTCTTGCTCTCGGGCGACTTTCTGAAAGTGGTTTATTATTAGTTATTTAATCGCTCCTCCAGCCCCGCCAGTTCAGCTCACTCGCTTAATCGCATTATCCTGACTGCTTCCACCTCCTGCCACCCACCAGGACACCGCCTTCGGCTGTTTCCGGACCATCACAGTTTCTCCTTCCCCCATCCCGATCGGCTTAGGCTATTTCTGGGGGCCCTAGGTTGCTTATACTCGATCTAGCCCCACCCCTATCACCACTTCGGCTCTTTCCGGCTCTCCCCCGCCGCATTCTGTCTCTCGCTCAGCTTCTTTCGGCTATTTCCGCCTCCCCTCGGCCTTGCCATTTACCTTCGGCTCTTTCCGCCAGCCTTCGGGCAAGCGGTCTCGACCCTTCTCCTGCACGTGACACGGCCTCCGCCTCCGCCTCCCAGTTCCCCCTCCCACCTCACCCTTCCTCCCGCCTCAGCCTCTCGGCTAGTCCTGGCCGAGTCGCCATTTTGTGTTAATTCCTGATTGCGGCGGGGGCCGGGCAGCCGGGGCACCCGGGGCAGCAGACAGGGAGACAGTCGGCCCGTCTCCTCTCTCCCTCAAATCCTTTTTTTTTCTTTTTTTTTTTAACCCCCCCACCCTCCCCGCTCGCTCGCTCGCTTTCCTCTTCTCCCGCTACCCTTCGCTTGCTCCATCGCGCGCGGCCCGCGCTAATTACACCCAACCACCCACCAGTGTCCGTGTCTCCCGGGTCTCCCGCCCCCGGGCCCGCGGGGGTGCGTGGGGGGGCTCTCGCCCCGATGAGGGCCCCGCGCCAGTGAGCGAGTGACCGCAAAGGTGGGCTGCGAAGAGAGCAGGCGGCGAGCGGTCCGCCGAGGCCTAGGCCGAGCGGCCTACGCGGAGGTCGGCTCAGAGGTGATTCCGAAACCAAAAAAATATATACCCCATTCCCATCAGGAGCCCTCCGAGCTGAAGTGTGCCCCTCCCGCCACGCCCAAGCAGTCCTTTTTCGTGCATTAACATCCCCTCCCCCCCCAAAGGAACTATGGAGGCCGCGCCCGGGACCCCCCCGCCGCCGCCATCAGAGTCGCCGCCGCCGCCATCGCCGCCGCCGCCATCAACGCCTTCGCCTCCTCCGTGTTCCCCCGACGCCCGCCCGGCCACCCCGCACCTCCTCCACCACCGCCTCCCGCTCCCTGACGACAGGTCAGGCCCCCGGCCGGGCCGGGGCTGCGTCCCCGGGGGGAGGAAGAGGAGGAGGAGGAAGGGGGGCGACCGCCATGTTGGGCCGGGCCGCGGAGGAGGAGGAGGAGGAGGAGGAAGGGCGGGGTCGGTGGGTGTCTCTCGATCGCTCGCTCGCTCGCTCTTTCTCGCTTGCTTTCTCTCCCGGACTCATGCGTTTCCCCCCCCTCGCGGCGCTCGCCCGCTCTCCCTCGCTCTCGCTCTGTCTTTTTTGGGCGCCATGCTGAGGGGAAGGTGAGGAGGCGCCCCTCGGACCCCCCGCGCCCGCCCGCCCGCCCTGGGGAGGGGGCGCCGGGGGAGGTGCAGCGGAGGCCCACGGGGGTCCTGGCTGCCCCTGCGCCCGGAGCTGGCAGCCACCGGCCCGCCTGCTCGTCGCCTGGCTGCGGGGAAGGGGATGGGGGAGGGGCTCCGGACCGTTTTTAGGGGGATCTCCATCAACAGCCCCGCTCTTAGGGGTTTGGGGTTGGGGGTCTCCCAGCCCCTGGCAGTATCCTTTCTCCTGGGGGAGGCACACCCTGCCCTACTTGGATGATAGGTACCTTAGCTTTTTTAGGAGGCAGAAAGTGGGGGTTCGTTGAGATCCTTTCTCCATCCTTCTAATGGGGGGTCTTTTAGCGGGGGTATGGCACTTTTAATTTTTGGCGGGAGGTGTTTTCTAGCTAATCCCTAGAAGGTAGAATTGGGGAGGGGGAGAGATGCATCTCCAGCCCTTTTGATGAAAACCCCTGCCTATTTTTTGAGAGAAGACTTCCCAGTGTTTTTGCTAAAGGGCAGGGGTCCTCTCGCTTTTCGTAGGTAGGTGACGTGAGGGACGGTTCTCAGTCTTGTTTTTTTGGGGGGGGGGGGAAGGTTTGGTTTCCCTGCCTTGTAGGGGAGAGGAAGTTGGTCCCGCGCTTTCTCCTGTGGTTCCCCCCTCTTTCGGGGTAAAATGGGGCACCATCTCTTCCGGAAGAAAAAAGGCGATTTCCTTGTGCTTTGGCAGGGGGCGAAAGGAAGCGCCCCCTTTCCTAAGTGCAAAACGCGGCCCCCCTCCCGCCCTTCTCTGGCTGGCGGGTGATAATGGGGACAGCTCGGCGCGTTTCAGGGCGAGGTTGGGGCCCCGTTTCCTTCCCCTGCTCGAGCACGAGTTGGGGTGCAGGGTTCGCCCACTGTTTCCTGGTGGGGCAGGAGAAGAGGCGGCTGGAGAGTAGGTTTGGACACGGACGGTGGGTTTGAGCCGGCAGGAAAGCGAGCCTTGGAAGGAGTTGGGGTGGAGAGGGGCAGAGAACGCGCTGGACAGATGGCTACCCCGTCGCAGCCCTGGCTGGGGAGCCCCTCAGGAACCTCCCTTTGCCGGGGGTTTCAGCCAGGGCTTCCCCTGCCAGACTCCACGGCCCCTTCTCCCCACTCCCACCTCCCCTTTCCCCTTTCTCCTTCACAGACCATATTTTGCCTTTTAAAAGAAATGCCACCCACATTCAGAGACACAAGTGCAGCAGTTTGGTGAGCTTTTACAACATTTTTTTTTTTTTTTCTATTTTGTTCTAATTAAATGTATCGTCCTGGGAATCGCAGCCCATCGCAGCCCGACTCCAGTTCAAGGAAATAAACAGATTAGCAAAGGTCTGTTCGCTAAGCCCACGTTGGGCTTCCGGCCCCCTCTCCGGGGGCAGGTGCATTACTCAAAGGTGCTTACACGCTTTATTCGACCTCTAAGGAGTTCTCTTATGTCAGAAGTGTATGTCTTACAATGGGTTGGGATGGTAAGTAGCCTCTTTTATTGAGTAATTCAATGATCTCCCTCTTTTTCTCCCTTTCCTGCCTGCCTTTTTCCTCGCCTTTAGTCCAAAGTGATGCTTGAGAGTGAATTGATGTGTTCGAATCAGGATTCTAACCCTGTTGAGCCCTTTTAGACTTGCACATCCTTTCAGTGTTTAATTTTTTAAATTTGACGTACACAGTTTTCTCAAAAAAAAAAAAAAAAAAAAAAAAAGTGTGTTACTGTAACATGACAAAAACCGATGTAAAAGGCCCGTATGTTTTCAGACTCTGGCGTCCCTCTTTCCATTTCAATCCATTGCTTTGTCTCCAGCCTTCATTTTTGAAGAAAGTGGATACTTCAAGTCCATTTGTAGGAGACAAGCTTACTGAATTTGATTAATGATACATGTATTCAAGTTAATGGTTCCCCCTCCCCCGCAAAAAAAAGATTGGTTCAAGTAGCTCCAATTTTCTCGTTTTACTCCAATGTCTCTTGTGGTGATGGACCTTAAAATTGAGCAAGTCATTTGTAAAGTACTGTTGAAGCACAAAATCTGTAAACTCTGTCAAGCCCCCATCTCTGCCTGTCTCCACTCCTCCTTTGTTCGAAAGCACATGTCTGTGAAAAGTTGATGCAAACGTGTTACACGCCCAGTCATGTTGGAGGAAACACCTCCAGCCCCCAGTCCCCCTGCCCTACACGTTAACAAGGAAAAAAACAGCAACAGAAATGACTTGCAGAACCAAACACCGTACTTCTGATGTGTTTGACAAGCATAAGTTCCGTTAAAAGACAAAACATGTTGAAGCTGCATTTTCCCTCTTTCCCACTTTTGATCCCTAGCATACTTTGAGAGAGAACCCTGGCCCTCCCCAAAAGACCCATTTCCTTTTTTCCCTTCTTACAAGGAAAAAGGTCCACACATGTAGATGAGGAAACTGCAATTCAGTAGGCCACTTGTTTTCTTCCTCTTAATATGTTCACAACTGCTGTGGAGTGGTTAGCCTAGTGATGATGTAAAATCAGTTATGAAAGGAAGAAATCTCCAAACTCTACAGTATCCTGCAAAAAATGTCTGAAGCACGAACCGAACAAACACTTGATCCAGGGCACTGGGTCAGCCCAAAATGAATTGCACTTACTTAAAGTTTCCCATCCTTTGTAAAATTCCTTCTCCAGGAACTGAGAACAGAAACTGGATAACTGAGGACCCAGTTCCAAAGGCTACTAAGTTGCTTATTTAAATTGACTTTTTAAAAAACGTTAAGGAAATGAGGTTTCTCTTGTAAGTGAAATTTTTAGCCATCAGTCAATGAATTTGAAACTATTTCCCCAAACATTTAAAAAGCTCACTGGCATATCAACACAAGGGTTTATTATTTTCTGTTCTCAAAGGAATCTCTTCCATTAAGACCAAGAGGTCCCAGTATTTAAGTCGAAAACTGTATTTTGGTAATCTTTGTTTTTGAAATGTCACAGTACTGCCTTTTTCACCCCCCAAACTGATGTACCAGTATCAGTTAAAAATCGAATTAATGGATGTTGCAAAAAAGAAAGAAAAGGGTGTCACTCAGAATCCCTGATTTAAGGAATTTTACTATACACATAACCTTTTTCATTTTTATTTTTGCTGGGTGAGAGATTTAACTTGAAAGCAATTCAAAGTCTCCTAGTAGAAACAGTCCATTGTGACCTTGGAAATATGGATGTTCTGGTCATAAAACCCCTTTATTTTTTTGATTCCCCTCAAATTTGCTTTTCAAAAGAAAAACGATTCCCCAAAAGGAGTAATTCACAGCCTGTCTTCTCCCCCCAGGTACAGCTTTGCTCTGCTCTGAAGGTTTAAAGTTTTGATTTCTTTATAAGCCAGAGTTTTCTCTAAGTAGAGCTAGCTATTTTAGTAAGCCACTGCTGTGGTTTTTCCGAAGCCAGGAAGGCCGATCCCAAGGGAATATTGTTTTGTACCTGTGGACCTGGCTGTTCACTGCCTGGCAAGTTAAAGATGAACGGTTTTGACTCGTGTTTCCATACAGTTGAATGTAGAGCAATTTCATATTGGGCCTGGTTAGTAATTTATTTAGCAATGCCTCCACCTCTGCTTCTTGCTCTTAGATCTTTTACCTTCTTCCCGGAGGGGAAAGAAATGGCTGTCTGAGGGTCGTTCACTTCCTTTGGTTATGTTTTTAATGGCTATCTGGCCTCTAGAAACATCTCTCCGTAAGAGGTCAGATCCAGTTACAGTAAATACCTCTATGGTGAAAATTGCTAATGAAACTATTTCCAAGTCTCCATGGATAGCTATCAAGTCAAACCAGATTCTAGAGAACCTAATTTTGCCCCCCCGCCCGAAAATAGTACTTCTAGGCCAGAGCAACTGTTTCTTCGATCCGTGAGAGGTTGAGTGACAGAGCATTCGAATAGCAAGCAAAGTAGCTGAATTGAGCAGGGCGCTTAACCTGTACCTTGGCAACACTGCTAAGAAAAAAATGGACGACCCCTGAGATTTCTGGCAATTGGTATTTGTTCAGCACATCAGGGACTGTAGGCGCAGCCTCATTGGTGGAGGGGATCCTGTCCAAATACATGGTTTGAAGCCAGTTTCATAATTAAAACCTAATAGGATGGAAAAGCTGCCAGTTTGTCTGGGTGGCGTGTCAAGTTCATGGGGCTAAGTTAAGGTAAAAATGAGATTGTTCAGGCGGGAGCCAAACTTCATGGGTTTGACTTTCCCAATGTCTTGGCCTAGTCTTGGCTGTAGAAGGCATTTGCTTTTAGTGGTTAATGCAGATGCAGTCTTGAAGACATTGTGTGTGATTTTGCTGGTGATGTAATGAGGTGAGATGGGCAGTTTTTAAATAGATTTCTGGCACATCACCCCTTGGAGTGACTCTTAGTAGTTGTTGACAAAAATGAAATTATGGCCTCTTGGTTGGTACTAGGTTTAGTTGTGTCCTGTTACTTTTTTTCTTAATGGAACGTAGGATTATTTGCTCGGAGCATAGTTTGCTGCTTCTGGCCTAACTGGTCTGCATGAAGGATCTTTCTCTTGTATTTTTTTTTTTGCCATTTTGCATCTGTGTGAATAGGTGACTCAGGGCCCTGTTTGTCAGGCAAGTGGTAACATCTTTTTGAATGTCGGAGGTGGCAACAGGATGTGGAGGAAGACTGTGGACTTTGGAGCCAGATAAAACTGTTCAGGCCTGGCTCCTCCCGCAGTGCAATAGGCATCAAGTATAAAATGCCCACTTCTCAGGGTCCTTGTGGTCAAATGGGTGCATCTGGGGACACTCACACAATGCCAGCATTCAGTGAGTCTTCCTGCTTTCCCTACCAGAGAAAAATTCGAAACAGAATTTTTACAGTCGGTGTATAAAGAGAAGTTAAATAACCTATTTTTGAAGGAAGTGCATTTATCTTTTACCTCTTAGGGTTCTGGTCAGCTTATTTAATTGCAGGGAGCCCTGGGGTTGACAGCAAGTGGAAGCCATCTTAAGACATTTCTTACTTGCTCAGTGTCTTTTTATAGATGCTCAAATGGTCATACTGTCTGGAGCTTATGCTGACTGTACCTTCTGCGTTCATCTTTTGCAATTAGAACCTGAGTCAGTGCTGCAGTCTTGGTAGGGCTTCTGAGAACTTGGAAAGCCCTTCTGAGAACTTGGAGATCTGGAGTCTCACACCACTGTGAACTAGGCAGTTTCCCCGGGCAAGTCCTTTACTCTCTCCAGAGAGGAATGAGCAAGGTTTCATCCAGCTCCAGGATTCTTCACTCCTTTGGGATCTGGCCAAGTCAGTTAAGGTTCTGTTCATTCAGTAAGCTCCTCCCGGGCTTTTCTTGGAGCAGAAAAGTTTTCTGAGTGTTTAAAGAACGCTTCTCTCCTGAAGATTGTATTTAGAGTCGGGCAAGGGTTGTTACTGCCTTTACCAGGCCTCGTATTCCCTTCCCGGATGTCTGACCTACCTTCTGCAGTTTCTGGCCATGATAAAGGATTGCTGCTGCTACTGCAGCTCACTAATACCCACTTAAAAAGCAGATGCCTTAAAAATTAATTTGAGGGTTAGACTCACTGACTAGATCACAGGCAAGCCCTTCAGGTTCCCGGTCATGCCTATCAGTGGTCCCAGAAAGGACAGAGTGAACTCCAGAACCAAAAGCTTTTTTGCTTTTTCTTTTATTGAGACAGGGTTTTGCTCTGTCGCCCAGGCTGGAATGCAGTGGCACAATCATAGTATTAAGAGCTCACTGCAGCCTTGAACTCTTGGCATCAATGATCCTTCCACGTCAGCCTCTCATAGCGCTGGGATTACAGGTATAAGCCACCATGTCTGGCCTGGGTGCTGCTGTGTTCTCCCCACACTGTGGCCCTCTGCTGTTAGATGGTGGAGAATGATGGGTGGTGGACAGCTATGGTTGGGGGAGTCAGACAAACTGGATGTGATTCTTGAGTTCATCTCCTAAGTCAGTGTGTCTTTGTCTTCCAAATGGATGACAGTGCCATTTGTGCACAGTTCACCTGAAGGTCAGTGATTACCTGCCAGGGCCCTTCTGAGTGCTTCTCATGTGTTAGCTCATTTAACCTTTACCTCTGCCCTTGGAGGAGAAACTGAAACAGAGGCAAAGTCAGTTGTCCCAGGTCACAAAGCAAGTGTGTGCTGCAGGCAGAGTTAGAACCCCTGGGCGGCCTGTACCCAGACCTCATCTCTGTGCATACCATTGTGCTTTGCTGGATCTGGTGTGGTATTTTTCAGACTGCAGGACATAGCCGCTAATGGGATATGAAGTCCCATTATTGATTTTTTTCTCCTGCATTGGAAAACCAAGGTAATGGAAGAGGAGAGAAAAAGCAGAATGCATTTTTAAGCGTGACTTCTGGAAAGTTTTGTTTGGGAGAAATGCAAAGAAGCAGATGTGGGTCAATGCCAAAATGTATGAAAGCTGTAGCATCCAGTCTAGGGGTTGGCAAACTATGATTCTTGGGCCAAAGCCAGCCCACCCATCCTGTTTTTGTAGGTAAAGTTTTTGTTTGTTTGTTTTCTTTTAAGACTAGAGTCTTGCTCTGTCGCCCAGGCTGGAATGCAGTGGCGGGATGTCAGCTCACTGCAACCTCCGCCTCCTGGTTCAAGCGATTCTCCTGCCTCAAGCTCCAGAGTAGCCAGGATTACAGCCTTTCGCCACCATGCCTGGCTAATTTTTGTATTTTTAGTAGAAATGAGGTTTTACCATGTTGGCCAGGCAGGTCTTAAAGTCCTGACCTCAATTGATCCGCCCTCCTCGGCCTCTCAGAGTGCTGGGATTATAGGCGTGAGCCTCTAAGCCTGGCTAGTAGGTAAAGTTTATTGGCACACAGCCATATTCATTCATTTAGATCATCAATGGCTGCTTCTGCGCTATAGCAGCAGGGTTGAGTAGAAAGTTGCCACCACGCGCTATGGTACGCACTGTCTGCCTCCACAGCAACCATTGTCATCATTTTTGTGGTAGGAGGGAATGAGGAGGGAATATAGATATTCCATTTAAAGTTGGCTCTTGAGACCCCTCCTCAGTCTACTGTGGCTCCATCCTCCCTGCGTTCCACTTCTTCTAGTAAATGTAAAGGCCCAAGCCTAGGCTTTTGAACCATTAAATGCAAGGGATTTTCATTCATTAGAAGTAACTGGAGACTTCTTGAGGCCTGTGTGGAAGTGGATCACAGCCATCACATCCCTGCTATGGCCTCACCAAGGGAGCTGGGCCCAGACACTAATGTCATTTGGCTAAAAGTCCATTGCAGGTGGCTTGGATTATTGCCCTCCTCATTTTCCTAACAGACACCAGGGCTTAGGTTTCCTTGGGATTCTAGGCAGGCCCTGCCACTCCGCGGGGAATGAGAGCAGTCACAGTAACCGAAACCCGTGGGCCACACAGGCGGGCTGCATCTGAGGCAGGGCCTGTCTCTTCTGCTCAGTCTGTGCATCCATCACTTTCAGGCTTACATGGAATCCCTTGATAAACACTTGAATGAGTTTGTGTCAAAGTTTTAAGTGATACAGGTCGCTGAAAAAGGTGTCTTGGAAATTTGCTATTGTTTCTGTTGATGAAATTGAGCAAAAGGGTAAAAGAGCTGAGATTGATACTTCATGTAGAATATGCACTGAGCATGCACCCATTCTGTACCTGGTCCTGTTCTGGGCCCTTGGAAACTTGGGGTTACTGTGAACCTAATTCTTGTCTGCCCTTAAGGAACTCACAGGTGACTAGAAATTAACAAACAGGTTGTATACAGATAATTGCAGTTCTTCATAAAAAATTGTTACTATTATTTTTTTGAGACAGAGTCTTACTCTGTTGCCAGGCTGGAGTGCAGTGGCACAATCTCCGCTCACTGCAGCCTCCACCTCCTGGGTTCCAGTGATTCTCCTGCCTCAACCTCCTGAGTAGTTGGGATTATAGGTGTGTGTCACTATGCCCAGCTAATTTTTGTATTTTTAGTAGCGATGGGGTTTCCCCATATTGGCCAGGCTGGTCTTGAACTCCTGACCTCAGGTGATCCATCTGCTTTGGCCTTCTAAAGTGCTGGGATTACAGGCGTGAGCCACTGCATCTGGCCAATAAATTCTTTAGGTAGTACATGAACAAATCTCAAGGATCTTAGGCCCAGATCTCTTATTTGTTTATTATTATTATTATTATTATTATTATTATTATTATTTTGTTGTTGCAGAAAGATGATTTTATTTAGGTAGAGAAAAGAAAAGAAAAGGAGAAGAAGAGAAAGACTTCCACGAAGAGTGTGGAAGGGGATTTTAGAGGGGAAATCCAGGAGGGGAAAGGGAGCTCCCACCATGTAGGATGTTTATTTTTATTTTTATTTATTTATTTATTTTGAGACAGAGTCTTGCTCTGTCACCAGGTGCCAGGCTGGAGTGCAATGGCGCGATCTTGGCTCACTGCAACCTCCGCCTCCTGGGTTCAAGCAATTCTCCTGCCTCAGCCTCCTGAGTAGCTGGGACTACAGGTGTGCGCCACCACACCCAGCTAATTTTTGTATTTTATTAGTAGAGACGGGTTTTCACCATATTGGCCAGGATGGTCTCGATCTCTTGACCTCATGATCTGCCCGCCTTGGCCTCCCAAAGTGTTGGTATTATAGGTGTGAGCCACCGCACCTGGCTTTATATATATATATATATAATTTTTTTCTCTCTCTCTTTTTTTAAATTTATTTTTATGTGTATTTTTAAGATAGAGTCTCACCCTGTCCCCCAGGCTGGAGTGCAGTGGCACAGTCTTGGCTTACTGCAGCCTCCGCCTCCTGGGTTCAAGCAATTCTCTTGCCTCAGCCTCCTGAGTAGCTGGGACCACAGGTGCATGCCGTCACACTGGGCTAATTTTTGTATTTTTAGTGGAGATGGGGTTTTACCATGTTGGCCAGGCTGGTCTTGATTTCCTGATGTCAAGTGATCTGCCTGTCTTGTCCTCCCAAAGTGCTGAGATTACAGGCATGGCCACTGCGCCCAGCCTGAAACCCCATCTCTACAAAAAAAAAAATACAAAAATTAGCTGGGCATGGTGGCACATGCTTGTAGTCCCATGTACTTGGGAGGCTAAGTTGGGAGGATTGTTTGAGCCCAGGACGTCAAGGCTGCAGTGAGCCATGATCGCACCACTGCACTCCAGCCTGCATGACAGAGCAAGACCTTGTATCAAGGAAATAAAAATAAAAAATTATAAATAGGCCGAGCATGGTGGCTCACGTCTGTAATCCCAGCACTTTGGGAGGCCGAGGCGGGCTGATCACGAGGTCAAGGGACCAAGACCATGGTGAAACCCCATCTCTACTAAAAAATACAAAAATTAGCTGAGCGTGATGGCTCACACCTGTGGTCCCAGCTACTAGGGAGGCTGAGGCAGGCGAATTGCTTGAACCGGGAGGTGGAGGTTGCAGTGAGCCGAGATTGCGCCACTGCACTCCAGCCTGGCGCCTGGCAACAGAGCAAGACTCTGTCTCAAAAAAAAATATATATATATATACGTATACGTATATATACGTATATATATATATATGTATATATATACGTATATACGTATATATACGTATACGTATATATATATATAAATAAGGAGAAGTCTTAGTTCATAAGTTAAATGATTAGGCTTTCTCCTCTGGAGTAATAGAAATCAGTCCTCCTTAGATGAAAACCATGATCTTTGCAGCTTTAAGCCATCTGAAGCTTAGTTGGCATCAGAAGGTGGTTAGAAAACTCTTCATTGCTGAGAAGCAAATTCCAGAGGTTCATCTGCCAGGAATAACTTGGATCTGAGGGATAGATACCTTTGCTGAAGAATGCAAATGTTCAGAGCTCGTAGGAGTGGAAGAAGAGCTACCCGGGTAAAGAAAATGGCATCTTTGTGTCCACAAGGTTCCTCTAGCCAGCTGGGTTTTTTCATGGTCAGCCTGTTTGAAGCTCTACAGAAATGTTCAGCCTAAGAGGTTTGCATGCTTGGACAAACCCCAGAGTGGACGCTGTACACTTGGGGGCGAAGGCATTCCTTTCGTGTTAGGGGACTTTGGAATTTCATTTCCTGGGATTTGTATTTCTTTCTCTGTGTGTTGGGATGAGTTCTATTTTTTTTTTTTTTTTTTGCCAGAATTCCTTCAGTCTTTCTGTGAGCCTCTTATGCTCCATCCGGATGTCTTTGGTCAGATTTTTGAAATGCTGCCATTCCCTTCATTTGATATTGGAAGGACTATATCGGCCTTGTGTCTTTGCGTTTGGATAGGTTTTACTCCTAAGCATTTATTCTGGGTGAGATTCCTGCTAAGTGCTTGCCTCATGGGATTCCTGCTAAGTTACATGGCCTCATGGGATTCTCCCATGACACCATCCCGGGGACTCCATGGTTGCCTCTGCTGCACAGTTAAGGAAACTGGGGCATGAGTGTTTAAGGAATTTGCCCAGAGTCTTGGTACCTCATTCTGGTGTTTCTTGGAATACTGATTCATGAAGTCTGTTTTATGTATGTATATCTTATTTTTTCCCACTTGATTATAAATTTCAGGGTGGGTGTTGTTTTGTCAGTTGACTTGTTTAGCAAATTAATCTTTTTGACTGACATAATTTGTAGTTGTCATAAGGGTAGAGGTTAAGAGCTGGTCTTGGCATCAGAAAATAGACTTAAGTTTCTAGTTCTGCTTCTTCTTGCTGTGACCTCATGTGCAAATTTCTTCCTGTTTCTGAGCCTCAGTGTAGGCCTTGGTGAGGAGTTTGTGAAGGCCTCCAAGCCCGGATTCCAGCTCTCTGCTGGGAAATTATTAAATAACTGCTTGGGGACCTTGCAGCCTCTCTTCACGTTGCTGAGTTGTCCCACTTGGAACTTTTTTCTTTCCTTTTATTATGGAAAAAAATTTTTTTTTAAATTATTTGTAGAGGCTGGGTAGAATGGCTCATGCCTTTAATCCCAGAACTTTGGGAGGCCAAGGCAGGAGGATCGCTTTAGTCCAGGAGTTCAAGACCATCCTGGACAACATAGAGAGACCCCATCTCTAAATTATTTGTAGAGACGGGGTCTCACTGTGTTGTCCAGAAGTTCGAGACCAGCCCGGGCAGCATAGAGAGACATCGTCTCTAAATTATTTATAGAGTCGGGGTCTCTCTGTGTTGCCCGGGCTGATCTCGAACTCCTGG
>PVKP010039132.1:6909-20444 GCA_004027715.1 Plecturocebus donacophilus
CTTTGAGCGTTGTTTTATCTTTCTCCCATTTAAACCATATTTTGCAAGTCTAACGAGATTTGAAGGGGTGTTGCTCTGTCTGAGACTTCTCTTGTGTTCTTAAAGCACACACTTGAGTGGGATCATGGTTCCATTACTTACCAGTTCTGTGACTTGGATACTTTACATAACCGCTCTTTCCCTTGGTTTCCTCATCTGAAAAATAGGAATAATAATAGCACCCATTACCTAATGCATCCCATGATGAATGCTAGCTGAAAACAACATATGTAAAAGGCATTGCAAATGCCTGGTTTAAGTGAAGTGCTCGACAAATAGTATTGAACAGGATGATGTTGATTATGACAATAAAAATAGATTCTGAGCCATTTTGTGTTTACATTTTAAAGGTGTACCCCCTGTTTTTTCTACTTTTCTCTTTCTGAGACTATTAAAGGTTGTTCTTATTAGTAAATGAATTTTTCCTCCTTTCTCACCTCCTCCCTGCCCCCACTTCCCTTTTCTGTAGGTTTCTGGGCAGAAAGAAACATGTGTTTCTTATATATGAATAACTCCAATATCTATTAGAGTCTCCCGAGTGCAGAGAGCTTAGTCACTCCTGGGGGATGATGCATCTATATCAGGCCTCAGCTCCTATCTACAGCCTCTGTCAATGTCAAAAAGATCTCAGAGCAGGTGTGAGGTTCAGGATTTAAGAAAGGACTAGAGCCAGTGAGACAGCCTTCACTGAGATAGGGAGTGACCGGGCCCCCATGACCACCTCATGTTTGGAGGGTCTCCGGAAGGACTCCTGGGACTCAGCACGCAGCAGTGCTTGTGGCTGGGTTTCATTCTGTGCCATGGTGAGGACACAGGGTTGGATCATAAGTGGTCAAGGCACAGGCAGAGTCTAGAGGAACTCATGTGAGGCTTCCTTATGCTCTTTCCTTCCCACGAGGGTCCCACAGAGCCCACTGTCCCCTCATAAAATGCAGCAAAACATGTGTGACTTTTCAACCTAGGGAAGACCAGTAGAGACTCAGAGCCCAAGGTTTTAACTGGAGGCTGGTCATATCGGCACCCTCTGCCTAGCACGTACTCGTATACCAGATTCCCAGAAGGAAAATCGATATTCAGCATAAACCACATTGCTTGCACAGATAATCTAGGCACAAGGAGCCACCTTATGAGTTAGGGAACAGTGGAAACCCTCCTGAAATCCAAGTTTTCTGACGCCAGCCAAGGACCAACCTTGCAAGCAGGCCTTTCTAAGGGCAGCAGGTCGCAGTAGGTATACTTCCACTATACCCTGAATTCTTAGCTGCATTTCCTGGTGGAGGTGATGATGGGGCTACATCTTCTTTCTGATTTGCACATCCTCCATGGACAAATATTAATCTCCCTGTATACTGGCTACATACTTGTGAAAAAGGCCTGGCTGCCAGAAGCATGATAATGCCAAAGACCCTGATGTCCACCAGGGGGCACCTCCTTGTGAGTTGGCAACACCTAGAATGGAGCCTGATTTGCCAAGGGCTTTTGCACCCTGTCAGTTGACCTCCACTTCTTTTAGGGCATAATCTTAGTCCCCTAGGATTTCTTCAGCCTTATCCCTGGCTTTCTGGCTTTCCCATGAGTATCCTATTACTGAGAGCTGAGCATGAAGGGGACAATGAAATCAGAAAGAAGATCCCTGTCAGTTGCCAAAAGAAGGCATCATTTTCTATTTCATTTGAGCATCTTATGAAGAACTAGGAAGAGCCTACACATCAACACCAAAATATTAATAAAGACAGGCTGTACGGTCCTATCCCCAAGTGCTAAAAAGACTGCAGACCAATGTGACCTGTGGTATAATTGCACAATTTCAAGCAGTCTTTGTAAATTAAAATGTAATCCCCCAGCATTGAGGGGCTTGGGCGGCCCCTTCCCCTCCCCAGGATTCATTTCTCTCTTCCGCGTCCATCTCTCTCCTGCTCTAAATCTCGTCCCTTCTGTCTCTCTGTCTGTCCGTCCTTCCATGTCCTCTATCTAGCTTTTCCTTTCTTGATAAAAATTAAGGAAAAACAACTTGATAGATTTTCCGATAACCTTCTAGAAAGTCTCACCGGGTTACATTTTGCTTTAATAGCATTTAAGCCAATCTGCCTGATGTTGCTGTAAAGGTCAATTAAATTCACCCTAAAAATTTCACTCCTGGCTCATTATACAATTGGAAAATGAATTAGAAGCACATGCTGCCCCTGAGGTTTCTGATATTTCACTAATGAATATGTCTTAAAATGCAAAAAAAAAATGGTGTTGTAGGCCACACAGCAGCTTGCAGTGTTACCAGCCTGGCGCAGATCATCGTCATAGGTGGTCAACTCTTCACCACCCCTCTGCACATTTAGAGCCCACTGTTAAACCCCAGGGGAGGCATCCAGCTCACCTGACTCTTCACTGGCTGCTCTTAGTGTGGTCTCAAGAACCACAATTCAGTTTAATATCAGCCTGAGCAAAATGTGATTCTGAAAGTAAATCTTCAAGGAGCTTTGAGGACAGAGCACATGTATTGCAAAGTCAGTTCTCAGTTGATCTGGGAATTCTCAGACTGTGGTAACATTGTAACTGTTTGAGTAGAGAGCAGTCCTGTGGAGGAGGGAACATGCATTTCTGGGTCACATTGAGGGCACAACTGGGGCCAAGAGTATAGAGAACACAAAGTCAAATTTGAGCTCAACTTAAGGGAGTAATTTTAACTGACTTTCTTTCTCACCAACCTCTGCCAAAAGAAAGCCATCAGACAAGATAGCAACTTCCATGTCCCTGAGGAAGTCTTCAGCAGAGCAGAGCAACCCCGTCCCAGGAGTCCATGTTTCAGGCAGAAGTCTCCCGAATTCATTCACTTATTTCTTCATTCTGCATATTTATTGCTATGTCCTAGACAGTATTAATCTTGAGAATGAACACAACAGCCTAGGTGTTAATATATGAATTGAGGGTTTGTTTTTTGTTTTCTGTTTGATGGCAAGTTTGTATTTTAAAAGCATATTCCATATCTAAGTACTTAGTTTCAAATACTGTCCTAAAATTCAGATTTTTGCTCACACTGGAGTTGTAAAGGATTTTCATGTTCCTCTTACAGCAAAGGCTGTGACTTTTCTGCTTTCATGAAACTGCAAACTGGTATTTATTTTAGGACAAGATGGCTCCAGCCCTCGAAATATGAGTTGTTGGATGTCTGTCTTCAGATTTAAGTATAAACCTAGCTGAATTGACTAAAACATACAGAGACAATCTCTCAAGCCTTTCAGAGCAGAGAAAGGAAGCCTGCGTACTATCCTCCATGTCTCACAGATGTTCATATAGGATTTTAGGATTCCAGGGTGGAATGGACATTGAGGTCATCTCACTGAAGTTTATCCTGTCTAAAACAAGCAAGCTGAGGAGACTTCCCATGGAGACTTGTACAAGAACAAGACACCCTTCACCTAGGGTCTGTAGACTCAGGAGCAGTGTTCTTTCTTGGCATCATATTGACTGCCTCCATGTGCAAGCTTGTGCTACTCACATGTATGGTATTTTGGAAGGTGGAACCAAAATTTCTAGGAAGAGTGAGATTGAAAACCGTCATGATGTACACTGAGAGTAGCCAGGGAGGCAGTGAAGGAAGGAGGCCCTTGTCAAGCCCTGGGCGTTTGACCTCAGGGCTGCTGTCTCTGGTGCCTTGATGGTGCTCCTCAAAGCCTGCTTCTGAAAGATTTCATCCAGGTGCTGGTGATGTTTCCAATTCCATTTCCTGCTGTCTCTGTGTCCTTGTTCTTTATGTCAAACCTGGTGCCAGCAGATGTTCGGGGGATCCTCCTGCCTCCACTGTGCAGCAGGCTGAGTGCAGTCAGAATGTCATCAAGAAGTACTGTGACCTCGGTCCAGGAAGTGATGATCAAAGTCACTCAGCCACTCCTCAGCATCACTGATACTCAGCGTTCTAACCTTGGAACTGCAGAAATATAATCCAATGTAAAGACCATGGCCTGGAGATTCATGATAAGCGAGGGAGGAGATTCCCCGTTCCTTCTTTCTAAATTGAACCTGCAAACCCTAACATTGAAAACTGAACACCGCCCTGTTTGATGTCCACAAGACCAGGATATGGAGCAACATGAGCACAGGCTGGGTCCCTCCCTCCTCCCATCTCCCTTCTCTTCCCTAAAAACCTTCCACAGGTTCAGGATGTCCTGCTGCCAATCAAACATGAGCTCCCATGCCATATGGCTGGGGAGGACCAGCCAGCACTTTTGGGCCTGGCAAAACTGAGGACTCATTTTGATCCACTTACATTTAAATGTCAGAGTTAGTTATAATGACATGCTATGTAAGTGAACACAGTCAAATTTCACATAAACCAGGGTAGGCCCAAAAGTTCACCTGATGAATTTCCTTGTAGAAATGGGGTTAGTAGAATGTAGAAATGGGGTTAGTAGAATAAGAGTGGCCAGCCTAGGAAGTCAGAGGGGTCAGTGAGGAAAGGAGGGAAGGAAAGAAGAGAAATGAGAGGCAGAGAGTTAGATCAGTCAATCACAGAACTATCCTGAAGACAAGAAATAGAAGGGCTATCTAGTTTAGGGTGTTATATATCCTTCTTGAAGTGTAAAGAGTTCGAAAAGAAAAGGGGCAGGGTAGAAAAGCAATCCAACGAAAGACAAAATGAATCCATGAGGGCAGAATCCATCAGGAAGGAAAGAGTGTGGAATGACTCCTGCTTAACGCCGGCTTCTGGTCAGTCCCTGGAGCTTGTCAGGTGACAGCAGGATTCTCCTGCTGCTGGAGAGCCTAATAGGCAGGATTGGTCCAGGAACTCCTCCCTTTGGACTAGCTGGTTTCAATTAAGACTATCACAAAAGCTAATTATCATTTTAAACCTGACTCTCAGACTCACTCTCCCTCTTGCTGTAAATGGATTGCTTAATGGTCCCAGTGCAGGGCTCTGAAACCCTGGAGGTTTCCTATTATTTCTGTGCCTCCAGCAGGGACCAGGGACTTCTAGAGTGTTAGGTTTCAAGGGAGAATAGGAGTAGCAATACCCTCTTTCTTTTTCACAGAAACAAAGACTGTTAGCATTGAGGGAATGTTCGATTTTGGTTTTGATATAGTCGGACCTTCTACTACATGAAAGAGTTTCCCTATGTGCCACCTCTGACCAGGATTTCCTGGCATTGTTTGAACACAACTGGTGACAGGGAGCTTGTTACCTCCTGGTCCATTTTGGACAGTTCTCATACTCAGAATGTCTCTCCTAATGTTGAGCTGATATCTGCACTTTTTAATGTCCATGACTCCTTACCAGTTCTGCCGCCCTGTAATGTTTCTGAGCTTAGACAACTGACAGTCAACTGAGCCAGCAGGCCTTGAGCTTGGGAGAGTGGAAAGCCACACACATGCTGTGCACATAGATGCTGTGCACACACATGCTGCACACACATTGTTCATACACACATGCTGCACACACACTATATGCACACATGCTGCACACACACTGTACGCACACATGTTGCACACACACTGTATGCACACATGCTGCACACACACATGCTGCACACACATTGTACATACACACATGCTGCACACACACTGTACACAAACATGCTGCACACACACTGTACACACACATGCTGCACACGCACTTACATACATGCTACACACGCTGCACACACCCTGTACACACACACGCTGCACACACTGTACACACATATGCTGCACACACAGTGTACAAACACACATGCTGCACACACACTGTACACACACATGCTGCACACACATGCTGTGCACACACGCTGCACACACCCTGTACATACACACATGCTACACACAGTGTACACATACATGCTGTGCACATACATATGCTGCACACACACACTGCACACACTGTTTACACATGCTGCACACACACATGCCTCACACACACATGCTGCACACACATGCTGCACACACCCTGTACACACACACATGCTGCATGCGCACTGCACACACACCCCACACACACACATATGCTGCACCCATACTGTACACACACAGTACAGACACACATGTGCATACATGCTGCACACACACTGCACACACATACCCACTGCACACACACTGCACACACTCTGTACACACACACACTGTGCACATACTATACACACATGCTGCAACACACTGTACACACACATGCTGTACACACACGCTGCACACATACACACACGGTGCACACACACATGCTACACACACACTGTACACACACACTGCACACACACATGCTGTGCACACACTGTACACACATACTGTGCACACACATGCTGCACACACTATACACACACATACTGTTCACACACTGTACTCACACACTGTACATACACATGCAGCACCTACACATGCATGCATTGGCAGGTGCTCCCTTTTCACCCTTCTTTTTCCATTCAGTCTTGTCCCAAATTTACATGGGAATATATGAAACAAAAAAAAAAAAAAGAAGAGCCAGGAATGTCTATGGGGTTGGGGCTGGCACCCTTAATGGCATCTGCAGGTTGCTGCCTGTGCTTGCAGCCTAAGGTCTATTTCTCAGTCCCATCTCCTTGGGGCCAGAAGCCTGGAACAAACCCAAGGGCAGGCCTTAGGCACTGGGACCTGGCCTGACTCCTCTGTAAGGCCAGGTCGGCCATGCCTTTAGAGCTCCAAATCCCAAAGGAATGAGTATGCAAAACTAAGACCCACCTGACATTAATTGAGTGGGTGCCTGTGTGTCTCCCCACTGCAATCTGTATGGACTAAAAATACCTGCGCCCTCCATGGCACCCGAGACTGCTGACAAAGGAATTTGCATTTGCAGTCAGAAACACCCTTGGATTACTTTTGAAATCACCTCCCTTACATTTTAAACAGGTTAGTGGATTCATCATTTAGGCTACCACCAGGAGGCAGCTATTAAGAGATGTGACTGGGAATGGCATTTTTCTTAAAAGGTTAAAAAAAAAAAGTGATTTTCACTACAATGTCATGATTTTTTTGGCTTAAAAATAAAATCTGTTTGAACCTAGGATTCTTTAGACAAAATGATATCTTTAAGGAAAGTAAGTTAATAGGAAATGTTTCTGGAGAAACCAGGTGTCTTCCCAGTTCCCGAATGAGAGCAGGGACTGTGCAACGCAGCCAGGATGGAGAGCAGGGAAGAGGTGGGGGAAGCGGCTGCTCCCTTTCCTTCTGGGCCTCTTGGACTAGAGGAGGAGAGGCCAGGGTGCAATCGCAGGATCAATTAGCAGCCCAGAAGTAAATTAGCCAGGAAATTAGCTTTTCAGGTGTCCAACTGTGTGTCTTCACAAAGACTGCAGTCCTACCCATCTGCTATTTACACTTTGTGCAGGGCTCGGGAAAGAATGTGGTTCCACTTACACATCCGGCCTGCCAGAGAGCAGACCTCAGGGGTGCCTGAAAGCAGAGGGGAAACTGGAGGGATCCACAAAGGCTCGAGTGGAGAGGCTGCACGTCTGCCGCAGGTGCAGCAAAGAGGAAAACGCTGTGTGTGTGTGTGTGGATGGGGAGGTCTGCCTAGATGTGTGTCTGTGTGTCTGCATATGAGTATGTGACTCTACCTGTCTGTATGTGTGTTTGTGTCTTTGTGTATCAATGCCAATAACCATATGCGTATGTGTGTGTGTCTGTGTCTATGCATGTCTGAGGGTGTGTCTACCTGTTTGTGAGTGTATGTGTGTGTATATTGTGTAAGTATCTGTGTGTGTGCATGTTTGGGTGCCTGTGTGTGTCTTCCTGTATATGTGTGTGTACATACCTGTGTGTGTACATTATATGCATGTTTGTGTCTGTGTATCTGTATGTATACCATGTGCGCATGTCTGCATGTATATGTCTGTGTGTATATAGAAGTGTATGTCTGGGTGTCTGTGTGTGCAAATGTGTCTGTGTGTATGTATATGCCTGTGTGAATGATGTGGGCATGAGGTTCGCAGAGAGAGTGTTGAGGGAACAAAAAGGGGACTTGGTTTACACACAAACACAGGCCACGGGACCCCACCACCAGCAGATGGAGCTGAAGGTACAGTTTGCAGGAGGCCAGGCTGAAGTGCCAGCTGTTTCGGGTTTGCTGGTGACCTCCGGACGGATGACCATGTTGAGTGAAAGAGCTATCTGTATGGAGAGGAAACCTGAACACACCCTGGAGCCCTGCTTCTTCACTACAAAGCCAGTGTTGTTTTGACTTGCTGATTGAATCACAGGTGAAAACTGACTACAGCATATCTCACCTTATTTCAGTGTATGATTGGGAGATAAAGAGTCCCCCTGTACCCAGTTTAGAATTAGAATTTTAAAGTCTGGATAAACCTTAAAGAGTCCAAGGCGTTGTTTTGCTTTACAGACAAGAAAAAAGGAGCTTAATTCTCCAGTGGTTTTTGTCTCCTCTCCCTAACTCTATCCAACTCCCCCACCCTTTTTTGTCCAAGTCTTTCTTATCAAAACCTCCCTCCTACCTCCTTTTCCTCCTGTCCAGTGCAATCTTTCATCACCTTCCACCTGAGCTCATTCAATGGTCTCCTAACTGGTCTCCCTGCCAGGAGAGGGAGACCACTCCAGGCCTCTCCATACTGCCACCGGGTTCACCTTCCAACACAGCCCTGATTGTGTCGGGGTCTGTGCAGACACTTCAGTGGGTGTCCACTGCCCGTAGCTGCAGAATCAAACCTGGCTGTAGCCCGGTTCGTCTGCAGACAACACGCCTTTCCAGCCCCATACTGGGTCACCTCTTTTGCTCTTTGCCTTCGAGAGCCAAACTGAGCTTCTTGCTATGTCTGTGCACACCCTGAGCTCCGTCTACCTTTGTGTAGACCTTTGTGTATCACTCTACCTTTGTGATTGTTTTCTTTTTCAATTTGCCCTCGTTGCATTTTATTTCCAAACGTCATCTCCACTTCACGTGCTACCTTCCCCATAAGGCCATCCCGATGCCATCAGCTCGAAAGATCTCTTTCCTGCTCTGATCTCTCCAGGCACTTCCTCTTGACCCTTCTGCTGTAACCTGGGCCTTTCACGGGATACTACGATCATCTGCAGACTCAACCCATCCCTCCACCTTGAAGGAGACTCACCTCTTTGTATTCCCACTACTGTTGTACATAGGAACTCAATAAAGTTGTAAGGGAAAGTGAATACAAGTATTTGCCCTTACATACATTTCTCCCAGCTAAGCCGCCATTTGAGGCAGTTTATGGTGGTTTACTCAGCTCAGTCTTTCCCACTGACTGACAGACAGCATGGCCACACACAATCATCCCCGAAATCCCCACAATCTGGCTTTAGTTTCCTCAACTCTTAATTGAGAACATTAGTAAATATCAGTCGATTTCACTTTTTAAAAATGTGTGTGCTATCCCCTAGTGGCAGACAAGTTTACCTCCCTCCCGGGCCCTCTCCGTTCCGCCAGGACTGGAAGAGGGGACAGGCACAAACGACAGCTGCTTCTCCCCGCCTACGTCCTATGACTTGTTGGAAAACCATTGTTTCAGAGAAGAGTCTCCAGCCCTGCCAGTCATTGTGTGATTTACAACAACTCCTTCTACCTTTCGTAGCTTGAAGACTTCCCCTCTCTCCTTCGGGAGTATATGGAAGCAACATAAGAGTTAAGAAGTTCTGCTGTCTCCGGCATCTGTTAACATTTCACTGGCTTTCCGAGAAATTGGCTCATCCTCTCCTTGCTCATCTTTTGTCCCAAATAAAATTTAAAATTATTTCAGATGGCTTAGTTGATGCCAGCTTGTAGCCTTCCAACTGCTATTTCTAAAAATTTATGCTCTCATTTTATTTTATTCTTAGGAGGATGATAGACTTTTAGAAACAGAAGGACACTTCAGTGATAATTCAGAAGATTTAATTTAATTGTAGATCTCAGGTCAGGTGCCACTGTCACATGCTTTCCTCCTTGTGCCTTGTTCTTCCTCATCTAAGATAGCTTCTGGAATTCCCATTGAAATGGAGGCAGACCTTAGGTTACAGCCTCACCCATCAGCTCTGAACAGTGACTCCTGTGTGAGCACTGCTCTGTGGGAATGGCTCTCACTCGCCTCCCCTTTACCCTAAGGACTTCACTGTTACTACAGCTGTAGGTCAGCTGGTATTTACTGATCACAGACTATGTGCTATGCAAAAGTCATCTTATTTCATTCACACCTCAACTGTACAGGGCAGACACTAATTTTACAAGATGGAAAACAGACATAGAATGTTTGAGTAACGACGAATGTCCCTCGCCTTCAGGAGGTAAAGCTGGGATAGAAACCTGGGAATTCTGACTCAAGTCTTTGCTTTTATCAAGTCCATTTCTATGCACTCTTGTGAAGGGAAAAGCTTTGGAAAGGAAAAATAATTTCATGCTGAAGTCATAGTAGAAAGAAAGTGGATAGGCTTTGGATTTAGAGAGAGCTGAATTGAATCCTGGTATTTCTATTTACTTACATGATCTTGGGAAAGCTACTGTAATTTTCAGAGCTGTTGTTTCTTTATTAGCAAAATGGGATAATAATACCACTGAAAACAAAATAGCGCCCTAACTGAAGTTCTAGGTGTGCCATGTCTAGCAATGGCTCCTGGTTGAATATTGGGTGCTCTCTGAATGATGGTCTCTTTCCTGTGAGTAGAAAGCCTGGCAGCCCTTGCCCTGCCTGATGGATGTCCCGGCCTGGTCATTTGTCTGGAGCCTGGCCTAAGGTTGGATTCCAGGCTGTGAGCCAGCGAGGGCCCTCCTCTCTAAGCAGTGCCCCTTTGTAGCTCTGAGCAGGTTCTCTCACCCCTTCCTACCATTTCTGAGGTTCAAGGAATTCTATTCCCTTGAATCTTAATGGGGAGAAAGTGCCAATAAAAAGACACCAACTTGCAAAATTTAGAAGCCAATTCTCAGAAAATGATTGAAATAAAACCCTTTTAGCACAAGACACAGCATTTCTCAATCAGAAATGAGCATAAGAAATAACGCACATGTACTGCCCAATACTTAATTTTCAAAAAAAAAAAAAAAAAAAAGAATCCTTTATTCGGTCTCCCCACTTCCCCTAAAATGCAAAATATTTGAGATGAAGACTCAAATATGTCTTTTAAATATATTCCTATTTCAGAACTGCTATAGTAGGTGTAGTGGAAAGAAGGTGGTAAGATTGGGTCTATTTAAGGACCTGACCTAACCTAAATACAGAATCTACAAGCTGCCGTACAGAGGGAACAAACGTGAGAAAGCCCATCTGAAAGCATCATTATATTTCTATAAGACTCTAGCTGAATCTATTGTGAGTATATTGTCAGTTGCTGCACATGCAAAACACTACCAAGAAAGAGTTTGTGTGATCATGTGAGCGGGTATGCTTGTGTTTTAATCAGTGAGAACATGAAAACCAACATACGTTGTCCCTCTGAGTCTTGGCAGCTCGGAGTTAAATTTGGTACGCAGTGGCGCTCAGTCGCCCAGCCCAGGTGGTGCCGGATACATTTCTTTCCTTGTTCATTTTAACTCTGTGTTCCTATTTTCATTTGTAGCTATTCTGCTTCATATGTATTTTAACATCACAAGCTGTCTCAGACCCTTTTTCCAAGTAGGTGGAATATAAATCATGAGTAAATAAATAAAGCTACTGAGGCAATGAGTGACTTCTGAGGAAGTGGAGGTATCGCAGGCAGGCGGACACAGCATGACTGAATGTTATTCTAGTGCGGTTTATACTATGATGATAAAACTATAGCTATTAGCTGTCAAACATTGTTCATACATTGTTGCCTCTTCTATGTTTATTAATTGATTTGCATAAACTTACACAAATAGTTTATCAATATGAATACTTTGCATTCAAGGGCTTGTTCTCTCCCTGTTAAACCAAGGAGATGCATGGAGACAGGATTGCACCTGTTAACTGTTCCTCTCCAGCCTTTCCTCTGGAGTCCCTCCCCTCCAGAGACTCATCATGCTTTGTGGCTCCTGGAGACCACCCTGCCCTGGGCTCCCTGGGGAAGTCTTTTTCCTTTTCTTTCTGCATTTGCCACTATTGGTCCCCTAGATCTTTCCTTTGTCATCATGTACACTGTCTTCTTCTCCTTATTTCTCTGCAGCTCCTGCAGTTTCTCCCTATTCAGAATAAAGAGCTTCAGCCAGTTTCCGTCCAAAAATTTGGAGGAATGTGTCAATATCTTCAAGGGCTTGCTTTCCAAGCTCTTCCTGAAGACATGCTGTGTACACGTGTCTTCATGTACACTCCCTTGTCACGTTCAGGATTTTCATTCATTCTTCTGAGCTACTGGATTGTGTTTTCGTGCACCTAAGACATCTTATTACCAAATCATTCTCCACTGGGTACAATTCCACAAAATCCCAGCCGTCCTCCATCAAGAGTAAAGTAGAGTCAGGCAGATCTGGCACCAACTATTCACAAGCAGGTGAGAAAGCAGAACTCAAAGGCTTGGGCCAGCTCTTAATTAACCTTGAGGAAGTCCTCCCTGGAATTTTACTGTGGCTCAGCAGCGTCTGGCTTTTGGGTGGGAAGTGGCAGAATGGTTATGCACAAGGAGAAATAGATATTGACAGACTTAGGAATACTTAGATTCGTCGATTTCTTAGTGTCCTTTGTCCTTGTTGTTTCATTTGTCTTGATTCCCCAAAAGGGCCAGTGGCTGCCTCACATATTGGCTTGTTCAGCCAAGATCTACGATCATGTTTTCCTCTTCACAAAAGCCATCCTATTAATATTACCAGTTACCTATCATTTTCAGGCTCTCTGTCAACTTTTGGTAAATTTTGCAGCAGCCCAAAGGAATTGGTTTATCTCTCTGCATGTGTGCATGTATAGATGAAAGAATATGAATTGTGTATTTAATTAGTGTAAAATGCAATTGTAGTATTTTAAGAACCCATCCAATTTGGTGATTTATATTCTTCTATCAGTTGATAGTGGATAGACTGTATGCTGGTATCATTAAGATTTTATTAAAGAATTATAGTATTATACTGTGGGGTAATTAGACCAGATTTAGAGGGGACAATGTTGACATTTAAAACCAGCAACAGAATGATTTATAATCCTTTGGGTACATACTTAGTAATGGGATTTCTGGGTCAAATGGTATTTCTGCTTATAGATCCTTGAGGATTCACCACACAGTCTTCCATAGTGGTTGAACTAGTTTACACTCCCACCAACAGTGTAAAACTGTTCCTATTTCTCTACATCCTCTCTAGCATCTATTGTTTGCTGACTTTTTAATGATCACCATTCTAATTGGCCTGAGACACATGCACACATGAGTTTATTGCAGTGCTATTTCCAATAGCAAAGACTTGGAACCAATCCAAATGCCCATCAGTGATAGACTGGATAAAGAAAATGTGCCACATATACACCATGGGATACTATGCAGCCATAAAAAAGGATGAGTTCATGTCCTTTGCAGAGACATGGATGAAGCTGGAAACCATCATTCTCAGCAAACTGACACAGGAACAGAAAACCAAATACTGCATATTGTCACTTATAAGTGGGAGTTTAACAATG